>ML254283.1:0-26797 GCA_005239495.1 Nicotiana undulata | reverse complement strand
GGCTTACAGCCCAAAACATATCATAATATATAAATACTATTTAAGCAAAGGCTTAAAAATCGGTTTCGCAACTCAATAGTCTCCTAAATAGGAAATATGTTCCAAAGTTTCCACCTTTTTATTTCAAACCCCGTGAAAGGGTGCATAGTCCGGGGTTTTATACCCTCGGGACAGGATTTAAAGACATTACTTACCTCAAAACTAACCCGGAACTATTCTGCAATACGCTTGCCTCTCGAATCAATTTTCGAAGGCTCCAAATCTATCAAGTTCAGATTTTTATCATCAATTTATGCTTAAGGAATAATTTCCAATTGAAAAATATCGAAATTAACCCAAAACTCCGAAACCGGTCAAAACCCGACCCCCGAGCTCACATCTCGAAACTCAGAAATTTTTATACAAAACTGTTCTTCATCATTGCACGAGTCCGTACATATAAAGAACACTAAAATCGGAGTTCGTTTGACCCCTCAAATCGACCCTTAAAGGTCTCTTAATATCAAGCCCTAAAACTCAATTTTTCTACTGATTTTTAATGAATTAAACACTGATATTTTGATCCTTAATCACATATAATCAAGATTTAGGGTCCAAAATCCTTACCTCAATGAAGAACAATGATTTCCTCTCTTAAAAATCGCCTCAAAAGCTTCTTCCCATTCAAAAATTGGAAGAAAACTCGGACTGCTCGTTATATATATATACTGTTAACGCGTTTTACTTCTCCCATTGGATTCCTTGTAAAATTCTAATCAATTTAGTCTTTTGAATCACTCAATTTGATTTTATAATGAAGGAGATATGTATGTTTTAAGATTTGCAAATAGTGCAGGTTTTTAATATGCTGTCAGGGGCAATTTCGTCATTAACCTGAAAGATCTGGCAACCTTGGTACAATGGCCATAAAATCCTTATACGATGTCCAAATTCGACGATTCTTTTTGCTACGGGTCCGTAATTACGATACGGATCTAATACTTCATTTAAATGAGTAATAGGAGCTCATTTGTTCAATATGATATCATTTATGCTTGAAGAAACGACGTCGAAGCATAAGAAAAACGAGCACGACGCAGCCCAAACCTATCCAAAACTCACCCGAGCTCCTTGGGACCCCAACCAACTATACCAACACATCACATATGATCATTCAAACTTAGTTTCACTCTCAAAACACCAAAACTAACATCAAAACACCAAATTTACATCGGATTCAAGCCTAAGAACTTTGAAATTTTTAAAATCCACCAAAGATACTGAAACTATCCAAAATAACTCCGATTGACCTGAAATTTTGCAGACACATCCAAAATGACATTACAAACCTGTTCCAACTATCAAAATTCCATTTCGACCCCGATAGACTGTTTTCCATTGCCGACCAAAAATCACCAAAAACTAACTTTCGCCAATTCAAGCCTAATTTTACATCGGATATCACAAAATTATTCTGAATACGCTCCTAAGTCCCAAATCACCTAACGAAGCTATCCGAGCCATAAAATCCACGTTCCGAGGTCGTTTACCAATAAGTCAACTCTCAGTTGACTTTTCTCATCTTAAGGCCATTCTTAAGGACTAAGTGACTAAATCATCACTGCAACCATTCTGATTCTAAGCCTACCAACTCTCACACATCAATAACAGTATATCCAATCCATAACAAGTCAATAAAAAAAAATTAATGCAAGTTTTACGTAACGACAGACCGGGTCGTTACAAAAAATGTGCAGCAAATATAGTATGAGTACGTAAATCAACGTGTACCCAGTAAGTATCCAGCCTAACCTCGAAGAAGTAGTGATGAGGAGTCGACTCGCACACTCACTATGGGCTAGCAATATAATACATTATTATAATTAAACATGAATTATAAAACACAACAGGAGTGTCACGACCCAATTTCGTAATGGGCCGGGTTGGCGCCCAACACCATTGTTAGGCAAGCCAACACTGATTAAACTAAGAAAATCTTGAATAGAGTAAATCACTAAGTGAATAACATTCTACATTTACTGAAAATATCTTCTTCTTTTTTTAATATTTATCGACGTAATATGATTTAGACGGAACAATAAATGCAACTGCAATAATTTAAATATAACCCCAAAATATCAAAGTCTACTAATGTGTGTGCCAAGACCTGGTGTCACAAGTAAATGGACAATCTAGTAGAATATACAAAACCATATTATAGCCTACTGTTTGGAAGGAAGTAGACAGAATAATAAAATATAAGGAAGACTCCAGCTGCTACATAATGGATCAAACGGGCAGCTCACCGGTAGTCTCGAACTAGCGAAGTCAAACTATGCGCCGGACTGGAGACCTGATGCACTTGCCTCAGATCCTGTACAATCAAGTACAAAAGCATAGCATGAGTAAATAAAAATATGTACCCAGTAAGTATCTAGTCTAACCTCGAAGAAGAAGTGACGAGGGGTCGACTTCGACACATACTAGGGCCAACATTATAATAATGTATGATTCTAATTAAGCACAATATGCAGAAATAACAATAAACTCATAATACGAAATAACTTAACTGTTCTTTCATCAAATTTAAGAATCCAAACACTTTCTTTGTTTAAACAAATGACCTCTAAAACAGTACATTTATACCAACTAATAAAAGGGCTTCTAGTACTATTATCACACACAAAATTCCACTGAGGACGTTCGGCCCGATCTAACATTTAAAATGTAAATTGTGCACCGCCGAGGGTCGAACGGCGCGAACCACAGATGCATCTATTAACCTGCCGAGGCGAATGACCCGCTCCCATGAGAGTAGTGGAAATAATCACCTCGCTCGCGGAATATATTTGTAAAGCGGTTAAATATAAACATAACATAGTTTTCCTCAATCCCATTCAAAATAATAATTTACTTGAAACCTTTGAAATTTTTAGAATTTTGAAATAAATTCTTATCCAATACAACAATGCATATAATCAGTTAACGGTGTCCACAAAACATGGTGTAAGCCTAAAACTACCCGGACATAACAGGAATAGTAGCTACGTACGGACTCTCGTCACTTCGTGTGTACTACCCCCCCACAAATAATCACATATTAAGTAAGTTCACCTATGGAAAATTTCCCTCTTACAAGGTTAGAAAAGAGACTTACCTCGTCTTAAAGCCTACTTCCCAATTCAAGAATGCGTTCAAGCCTCCAAATTTGATGACCAACAACTCGAAGCTAGTCAAACATTAAATAAACTAATCAATATATGCTAAAGAGTTCATAATTCCATCATCTAAGTGATTTCCCAACCTAATTAGCAAGATTCCTAAAATTCAGCACCGGGCCGACATGCTCGGATTTCGAAAATTTTCAAAGAAAGTTGTTACCCATAACCTTAGGAACATAAATATATGATTTTTACTAAGTTCCATAACCATTTTCGTGGTAAAATTCTATTTTTACCAAAACCCTAGGTTTTCCTCTAAACCCATGATTTTTCTCTAATTTACATGTTAAAATCTACCCATAAACTATGTATTAAACTCACATTAGGTAGAATTTACTTACCTCACAAGGCTAGGTCGAAATCCCCTTCTCAAGTGCTCTCAAATCGCCCAAGGTTGAAATAAATGAATCCATAAATTCCTAAGTCCCGTTTTTAAAAGAACCTCACGGAATATAAATGCATCTATTAACCTGCCGAGGCGATCAGTCCGCTCCCATGAGAGTAGTGGAAACTTTTACTCCGCTCGCAGAATATAAATTGTGAAGCGGTTGCACATAGATTTCTCAAGTTATTACAATATTCCTCAATTCTTTTCAAAAATGCATACTTCAAGTGAAAACTTTCAAATCTCGAATTTTCTCAATTTCAACTCTTCTCTAGGCAATTAATAAACACAATCAAATAACAATATCAACGAGACATGGTGTAAACCTAAAACTATCCGGACATAGGCATAACTAGTATCTACGTACGGACTCTCGTCACTTCGTGCGTACGTAGCCCCCGCAAGTAAGTGTACACATAAATTCAATTCACCTATGGGATTAATTCCCCCTTACAAGGTTAGAAAGGAGACTTACCTCGCTCCGGAGTCCCATAATCGGCTCCCAAGGCTTTCAAACAATTTCCAACTTCGTTCGAAAAGTCGATAGAAATCGCCCTCGGGCCCACATGCCCTGATTCCGAAATTTTTTGAAGATAAACTTTACCCATAGCCGACTCAAATATATAATTAATTTCCAATTCCATGCCCAAATTCGTGGTCTAAATTCAAAAATACAAATTTCTAGGTTTTTCTTCAAAATCCCAAATTTCTACAAATCTTTCATGTTTATATCCATTTATAATCCTTGTATTTAACTCATAACTAGAAGATATCACTTACTTCTTGATGATGATGGAACCCCTTCTCAAAATGCTCTCAAAAATCGCGTAAGTCCAAGTGGGAAATGAGGAAAAGGGTCTAAGTCTCGGAATAAAAAGCCCTTGGCTCTAGCTGCAGATGCCGCATTTGCGACATCTGGCTTGCAAATGCGATGGTCGCATATGCGACAAAAGCATCGCAAATGCGGAGTCAAGCTGTCCTTGCCATGGTCGCATTTGCGACCAGGATCCTCACAAATGCGAAGAGGACAGCATTGCAAAAGCAATAAATTCTTCGCAAATGTGATCTTTCCCTCAGCAGCCCAGGTTCGCAAATGCGAACACTATTTCGCAAATGCGATCACACCAGAACGAGTAATCCAACTTCTTCACAAAACACTCCTAAGCTACTCTGAAACACACTCAATCACCCAGGGCTCCACACCAACACCCACACAAGTCAAAAGACATAACATCAACTTGCTCGGGGCCTCAAATCACATCAAACAGAGTCGAATTCATGAATCGCACCTCATTCTAAGCTTAATGAACTCTAGAACTTCAACCCTCTACATTCCGTGCCGAAACCTATCAAATCATGTCCGATTGACCTCAAAATTTGCACACAAGTCACATTCAACATCACAGACCTACTCCAACTTCCGAAAATGGAATCCGACCCTGATATCAAAAAGTCCACTCTTGGTCAAACTTCTCAAAAACCTTTCATTTTCTAACTTTCGGCAATGACCCCAAAATAACCTACGGACCTCCAAATCCACTTCCGGACGCACTCCCAGTACTAGAATCACCATAGAGGGCTATTCCTAGTGACACGACCCCAAAAATACCCTGGCCGTGATGAAGCCTATCGTGAAACTAGGCTAGCTAATTCAACACTTATTAGCATAAAGAAAACTCTCGTTTATATCATTGCTAAACCGATGTTTTTCATAAAATTTCTGTTAAACATCTCAAAAACCAACACGATATACTAAACATTAAATACATACCAAAATTCAGGAGTCACTAGTCATGAGCATTCTAAGAAAATACAAGTCTGGGAAAATAAACACTATAACTATAAGAAAGAGAAGGGCAGAGTTGAGGACGCGTGCAACTACCTTGCAGATCTCCGTAAATCTCTGGGACAAATAGTCAGCTCTCACTCCGCCCTAGCACCTGAATCTGCACACAAGATGCATGGAGTAATGTGAGTACGCCAACCCAGTAAGTAATAAAAGTAAATAAGGTCTGAGAAATAAGAAACACATGAAAGTACATCATCAATTCACAGTAAGTACAGTCTTTCTTTCCAACAGTATATACGTTAAATCATCATGCTTAAAAGCCGACTTCAGTAAAAATTATTTGAGAATGTATTTTCCAACAGTTTTAATAGAAATTCAAGAAATTTATTGTAAAAGTGATAAAAACATAAATAGCCTCTCGGGCAAAACATCACTCAGCATTAGTCCCTCAGCATACCTCACAATCACTCAAAATCAGCCCCTCGGGCAACCTCACAGTCACTCATGTCTCCCAATCACTCGTCACTCAGCACTCGGCACTTGCACTAAGTAGGTACCTGCGCTCACTAGGGGTGTACAGACTCCAGAGGGGCTCCTACAGCCCAAGCGCTATAACAAGACATCTCGTGGCATAATCAATCAGACCCTCAGCCTCTCATGTATCATATAATAGTACAACATGGTGTGGCTCGCATCCCGATCCCATAATATCCTCACAACACCGGCCCTCGGCCTCACTTAGTCAGAAACCTCTCTAGCCACTTGGGCTATCAGTGAAACAGGGTGCTCAACCCAAAATGTCATTTATGCATCAAAATAGAATAAATAAGACTGAGTTTCGAATTCAGTTAAACATAACATGACTAAGTGAAAATCTTAAATCAACGTAGTGAGGAAATAATAGTAGTGAGCCCCTAAGGGTCCGAACAACTTGGCACGAGGCCCAAATACGTCATTCAGCCCAAAACATAGTAATAATCTCTAAAGCACAAAATATAATATGATTTCTAGTCAAAATACGCAACTTAATAGTCGCTCGGGATGGACCAAGTCACAATCCCCAACGGTGTATGCCACACACTCGTCATCTAGCATGTGTGTCACTCCAAAATAGTGATACAATGTGAAATCCGGGGTTTCATACCCTCAGGACAAGATTTACAATCATTACTTACCTCAAGCCGGATGAAAAATCTACTCCGCGATGCCTTTGCCACTCGGCCTCAAATCTCCCCGAATCTATTCAAAATCGGATTCACACCATTAATATACACTAACAGAACAAAGCCCACGCGAAAATAATCAAATTACATCAAAAATCCCGAAAATGGCCAAACTCGACCCCCGGGCCCACATCTCGAATTTCGATAAAAATCGCAAAACTATAATCCTTACACTCTCACGAGTCCATGCATTCAAATTCATCAAAATCCGACAACAAACGACTCCTCAAATCCTTAAATCAAACTCTCAAATTTCAAGCACCAATCCCCCAAAGTTTAACCATTTAATTCCACTAATTTCATGTCTAATCATTTAAATACCACCATAGAATCGATTTTTAGGTCCAAGAAATTTACCTCTGCGAAAAACCCTTTGATTCCCTCTTCAAATTGCTCCCAAAAGCTCAAACCCATATGCAGATATGGTAAACAATGGCCAAAATTTGGGAAGGCAAGTATTTATACTTTCTGCCCAGGGGTTCCGCATTTGCGGTCCAACTGCCGCAACTGCTACCCCCGCACCTACGACCAAGGGTCCGCATCTGCGGACCTTACTTAAAGTCTCCCTTTCGCACTTGCGACCAACCCACCGCGCTTGCGGGCTCGCTGGTGCGACTCTCATTCCGCATCTGCAATGAGCCCCCAGCCAACCAGCCTCCGCACCTGTGTTGACCAAACCGCATATGTTGTGACCGCACCTGAGATCACTCTTCCGCAGGTGTGGAACACCAGAACAGCAACACACATCCGATTTTTCCAACTTTCAAACTCTCTGATGGCCATACAAAATCATCTCGAGCCCCTCGGGGCCTCAACCAAAAATACTAACACCTCCTATAACATCATTCGAACTTAGTCGAACCCTCAGAACACCCAAAACAACATCAAAACACTGAATTTACTCGATATTTAAGCCTAAGGATTTCTAAACTTCCAAAATTCGCCAACGATGGCGAAACCAACCAAACCACGTCCGAATGACCTGAAATATTTCACACACATCCCAAATGACACTACAAACCAGTTCCAACTTCCGGAATTCCATTCCGACCCCGATAGCTAATTTTCTAATGCCGACCGGAAATCGCCAAAAATTCTATTTCGCCAATTCAAGCCTACTTCTACCACGGGCCTCCGAATAACATTCCGAACACACTCTTAAGTCCCAAATCATCTAACGAAACTATCTGAATCATAAAAAATACATTCCGAGATCATATACCTATAAGTCAACTCATGGTTGATGTTTCCAACTAATTAACCAACTTAAGAGACTAAGTGTCTCATTTCTCTCCACAACCACTCCGAACCGGAGACAACCAACCCAACGCAACATAAAAGATCTAAACAACACATAATAAGGCAGAAAAAGGGGAAACAGGTCTAAACGCTCGGAACGACAGGTCAGGTTGTTACACCCAGACTCCGAATCCCAAATAGACATCGATAACATTGAAATGCACTTCAACCCAAATTTATGAAATTCTTTCAAAATGCCAATCTTCCACAATAGGTACCGAACCGCTCCCATCCAAAACCCGATCTGTACATATGTCCAAGTTTATAATCATCATACGAACTTGTTGGAACCTTTAAATTCTGATTCCGAGGTCGTTTGCATAAAGCAACCCTGAGTCGGATCCTTCCAACTTTTAGCTTCCGAAATGAGAATTCTCTTTCCAAATCCACTCCGAACTTCCCGAATTTCAATTTTGAACACGCGTACAAGTCATAGTACCTGAAGTGAAGTTGCCCATGGCCTCAAGTCGCCGAGCGGCGCACTAGAACGCAAAACAACTGATCGAGTCGTTACAATAGATTATCTATCTACATACATGTTTACCTTGAAAATGGTATTAATAATTATATTTGATTTGTGGTTCTAAAAATATGTGATTTATTTTAATACTAGTTGTTTGGTAAGAAAATTCCAAGTGTAAGTAAGAGAGAAATGATAAGAAAACCAGTATGGTCACAAGAATTGGGACCTCGAGCTCAATAGTATCGGGCCTCGAGGGTAGTCTCTGGCAGCCGTTAATGAACAATAAGTGAAGAGCAATAAGTGAAGAACAATAAATGAATACAATAAATGAAGAGCAATAAATCTATAGAGTAATTGTTGAGCACGTTTAGACAAGAAAAGTAGATAATGTTATATTGTAGTGAATATTCATGTGTGTTGCAAAATGATAGGGAATCCCTTTATATAGGAGGGGAGAATCTCAACATAGTACATGTCTAATTATGACAAAGAAAAGCTATTGGTACAGCTGTATAATGGCTCAGTACGGACTTGTACTATTTCTTGCAAACCTTTTCAGTTCAAACCACGTGTCCTGGGAACTTCCTGCCTTTCCATGACGGACATTGATTTTCATACTGCCTCGAGGTATGTTGTGATGCGCCTTCGATATACCCTCTCGAGGGGATCACTTTGGGGTCGAGCCTCAGACTCTGCCTCGAACCTCTCGAGAGCGGGCTTGAAATGCTATAGAAACCCCAAAATCGGACTCCTTGATTTTGGTCGTATACAGATAGTCCTCGCATTTCTTAGAGTGAAATTATAAGAAACGTTTTGAATTCTATGACTCTTCGTCGTCTCCATCATAACGCCAGTCACATGGTGTCAGCGGTTGATGTGACAAAAAGGAACGTTCAAAGGTCACGCTTGAACGGCTTTCGAAGAGCATTGAATCAATTATGGCGGTTGGCCGTCCTTCTGCCTTCTCCAATACGCATAGCTAACTCCTATAAGTACCCCAATCCTTCACTCCTTACACTCTTACTTTTCACCATATCTTCAAACCTTCAACACTCTTCTTACTCCTTTATTGTGTTCGTCTCTCAACCAGTTTCTTCCTTTTCTTCTGCATCACGCTCGTCTAAGGGCAAAGTAGTAGTCCTCATCGTATTGAGGAGTGTATCCCCGGACCTTGTGAAATGTCCTCCGATTTCAAGGTCAACAAACCTTCTTTGAAACCGAGGCGATGTGAACCCATGTCTTGATACATTAGCCTGATAACCGAAATTGGGAAGGTCAAGGCTGATTGTCGTTGGGGAAGGCAGTCCAAGTGGAGACTCCTTCTCGCGAGGAAGACATAAAAACACACAAAGTGTATACACATATCCATTTACCCTAGGTCCGGTAGATCCATCTTCTCCATCGATAGACCCCGTGATCCTCGACTTCTGCAGACAATAATGGGTGACACTCAGCCAAATATACCCGTCATTCTGGCGCATCGTTTACAAGATTAGATATTTTTCAAACATGGTCGAGAGGATGCCTTTTACCCTCGACCATCTGATTAAAATGTATAGTCCCCAACTTTATCGAGGCGGCCTGATTACGCTTCAACGTCGGGCTTCAAATGTCCTTTTTGCCTGTATCGACGAGGACAAGGACAGAGGGTGGACGGCCCCTTTGTCCGAGTTAGGACCTTGGATCTAATACCTGCCGAAAGGATTCCATTCCCCAAGGAATGGAATATTAATCGTAAGTGAACATGTTAATTAAGTATTTTCTCTTTCTCCTTTGGACCATCTTTCCTTTGAACTAACTCCCTTTGATGATGCAGCTGTCGAGTGGTATCCTAGAACGGTCAAGGATCTCTCGGTATGGGTTCACCTGCTCGATTTGATCTGCCTGTATGCTAAGCGCGTGTGGCGTGACCTGGCCAAGACCCGATGCGAGGCTAAAAACCATGGTGAGGTTTTACTCCTGCCATACTTGAACTCTTTAAAGGAGATATCCCTTGAATGTATTCTGATTTTTGTATTTATATTTTGTGTTTTTTCAAGCCTAGGAGAGGCCTCTTTGATGAAGGAACCATCGCCCGAGGAAGTTGATACCCCAAATCATGTTAAGGAGAAGAAGAGAAACAAGAAATCGTCGACTGAGTCCCCGAAGCCGAAGAAGGCTAAGGTTCAAAAACCTAAGTTCGATTCAGCGGCCTCAAATTCGGAAGTGGCAGAGAGCCTTCGAGCCAAGGGCCAAGAGAAAAATGACTGCCCGCTGGTACCTACAATGCTTTGAAGCTTGTCGAGCCGACGGCTGTAGCCGAAGGCTTCTGAATCAAAAGTTGCTGATGCTGCCCCACTTCGGGCTGAAGAGGTTCTCGAGGGTGGGTCAAACGAAGTTCCTCAGTCGGTCGACGGCCAAAACACTTCCCGAGCCAAGGGGCATTTGGTGGATGAACTCGGGGAGCCTAATTCTGAAGCTCCATGAAGGCAAGAGAAGGCCCCAATCAATCCAGTCAGGGTTGTTAATATAGATGATTCTCCGCTGGGTCCGACATTCTCTCCTAGGGAGATACGGGATGCCCGTAATATGGAGGCTCCCGACACAGGGGCGTCCCTCGGGGAGAATGATGTGTTCGAAGGATACTTCACGGGGGTCGAAGACATCCCCGACCTCAACAACTCGCTTATTTTCGAGGAAGCCAATAAGCTCTGCAAACAGGTAATCTTCTGACAACTATGCCTTGAGTTTGATCCTCAATTTTTCTGATTTCTTTCCTTTATGTTTTTAGTCCATAGTGCTTTACAATCAGACCTTTTTCCAAGTCGCAAGCTTAGTTGGCCCACTATGAGGAGGAGTGTAGGAGGCTCTCATTAGAGGCGGACGAGTGCAAATCACTTCTAGCCAAGAAGGAGGAGTAATTACATGACTTTCGAGCTCGCCTGGAGGCGATATCTCGAGAACGGGTCGATCTTGACGAGCAGGTAATACAGTCTTCGTATGCTTATTTTTGTGCTCGTTCAATTTTAGCATTTTAATGCATTAACTTGATTCGTGCATCTTAATCAAAAAGATGACTTGATGCAGGAGGAGATTAGAGTCAAGATACTGAGATCCTCGGGCTCAAACGACGTGTGGATGAGGTAGCCTCCAAGAGAGATACTCTTCGAGAGAAGCTGACCTCGGTTGAGCATCAACTCCAAGATGCAAAGGTAGAAAACAAAAAGTATAAGGATCTCCATGTTGAATCAGCTGTCGCGCTGTCCAAGACTAAGGCCGAGGTATATGGGCTCTTATCCTCGTATCAGGAGGATGCTGGTGCTGCAAACTCTCGGGCTAAGAAAGCGTCTGCCAATGCCGAGCTCAAACTAGCTCGATCCCTTGAGCATGCTCGATTGGGATCTCGGAGACAGGATCTCGAGAAAGCACATGCAAAGGGCTTCAATCTTTCTGCTGAGATCGATAGAGTGAGGGCCCTAGAAGAAGAGTCGGCAGCTCTTCTTTTTTCTAATGATGGCTCAGCTAGTGGTTTGTCCAGCGGATCAAAAGATGATGAAGATGAAGAAGAAGTCCCCGAGGGGGAAGAGGCCGTTGAAGACCTGGGGGCCGAGGGACAACCGTTGAAGGCACAACTCCCGAGGGAGCTTCATCCAGTCAAGTGCCCCCGGCGGAAGATTAGGCTTATTTTATTTTCTTTCTTTTTCGTGTATGGGCTCCAAGTATGAGCTTTGTATGTTTTGTGAATCTTTTTATGAAAGAATCTTCGTTTTTCGTCAATTCATGTCTTTCCTTTGATTTTTTGGAATAAATTTTTATGTTTGTCGATAATCAATCCGATGTGTTGGACTTATAACATAAAACCCTTGGGTTTTTGTGCTTGACGAATAATCAATAACAGTTGACTGTTTAGGGTTTGATCCTCGAGTTAAGTTTTACCTCGGGACTATCGACCCTTTTTAGAACATTGACCCTTAGGCTTATTTTTAATTTGGCCATTTAGGCTCTTTAGATCGGTCGTTAGGCTCTTACATATCAGCCTTTATGCTCTTTTTAGATTGTCCCTTAGGCTCTTACATATTGTCCCTTAAGCTCTTTAGGTCATCCCTTAGGCTCTTACATATTGGCCCTTAGGCTCTTTTTAGATTGGGTCGATTCGAGCTCTAATATGGCTATAGTTTCCCCCCATTCTGGCTAAAGACTTTTGAAGTTTTGATTATGTCTTGGCATGTTTTGTGTTCGTCCGACTCTTCGACGGCTCAAATAAGAACCTCGATTATGAATCGATATGTGACGATAGTCGAGTACCTCGTGGGGTTTTCTCGAAGGCTGATGTTTCGAAGCTTTTTCATTGAAGGATGATTGTTTTGAAGCATGTTCATTGTTCGGAGATGATATTATCGAAGCTCCTTTGCTTATGCCAAAGGTAGCCTGATTAACCGGTTCTTTTCGAAGTATTTTTGAAGTATTTGAAGGCCTTTAGTTTTATGGCGGCAGTCAGACGTCTCCGAGCCGCGTTAATTTGGCCGTAGCCTTTTAATATGACTGCAGTCTCTATGTTCAACCGTAGCCTTTATTCCCTGGGTGAGATGATCTCGGTGTCTATATCGAGGGTATGCCTTTTTAGGGGTCTTACAAGTTCGAATATATAGCCTTGGCCTTAATATCGGGGTTATGCCTTTTTAAGGTCTTATAAATTTGGGCATGTCTCGTTGAGGTCTTACAGATTCCATGCTGCCTCACTGAGGTCCTACGAGCTCGAAGTTGCCTCATTTAGATCTCACGAATCCGAGTTTTTGATGGCTCGGTAAGCTGACTGTCGATGACAGACCTCGAGTGTTCGAAATATTTGGCCCTTGAGCCATTTTTCGTGAATGTAGTAAACTTCTTTGAGGCACAAAGCGTTTTGATAAGCAAAGAGGCTTCTTCGATTGCTTGATATATGTGCATGTTTTTTCCTTCGGAGGCTCGATTATTCTACATGGACACGGTTCATTTTACCGTTTGGCCCAATACAACATTCTCCTATCGAGGCCCTCTTAGGCATAACTTGATTCCTTCGATAAGATAACCTCCGAGGGTGATGCCCTCCAGTATTCGAGGTTTATTGAAAAGAAGCCTTGAATACTTGTTGAGTTCTCCTTAGGTAGAATATAGATGTTGCCTCGTTAAAAACCTCGCCGGTAAAACCCATTTGGGATAAAACCCGATCTAAGGGAAAAAGAGTGCAACGCATGCTTTAAAACCCAAGGTCTTCGAGCTGAAGGGTGCTTCGACTCCTCTCAATCGAACACCTGTAATAAGTTAGTATGAAACATAAAAGAAAAGAGAGAAGGTCGTACCTCAACAGTAATAGCGTTTGAGCATCGATATGTTCCAATTTCTTGGTAGTTGCTCGCCTTCCATGGTGCCAAGTTTGTAGGACCCTTTTCCTACTACTATGAGGATGCGGTATGGCCCTTCCCAGCTAGGACCTATCTTCCCTTCATTTGGTTTTGAGTGTTGAGGGTGACTTTCCTTAGGACTAATCCCAGACTCCGAAGTATCGGAGGTTTGTTCTCCTGTTATAGTATCTTTCGATTCTTTGTTTATGGGCGTCCATTCGGACCAGAGTAGCCTCTCACTTTTCGTCTAGCAGTTCGAAGGCTGTAGTCATGGCCTCGTTATTCGAGTCCTCGGTGGTATGTCGAAATCTGGCGCTTGGTTCCCTGACCTCGGCCGGTATTAAAGCCTCGAACCCGTATACCAAAGAGAATGGTGTTTCTCTTATGCTTGATTTTGAAGTTGTTCGATACGCCCATAGTACTTCGGGCAACACTTCTCTCAATTTTCCCTTCATATTTTCTAGCCTCTTTTTCAACTTTTGAATGATGGTCTTGTTCGTGGATTCGGCCTGACCATTTGCACATGGGTGGTAGTTGATAGGATCCTTTTGATTTTATGATCTTCTAGGAACTTCGTCACCTTGCTGCCAACAAACTGATTCCCATAATCACATGCAATCTCGGAAGGGATCCCGAATCGACATATGATGTGGTCCCAGATGAAGTCAATGACTTCTTTTTCTCTTATCTTCTTGAAGGCCCGTGCTTCCACCCATTTCGAGAAGTAGTCAGACATAAATAGAATAAATCTAGATTTACCTGGCACCGTTAGTAGGGGGCCGACGATGTCCATCCCCTATTTCATGAACGGCCACGGTGATAAGACTGAATGTAGTTGTTTATCGGGTTAATGGATCATTGGTGCAAACCTTTGGCATTTGTCACACCTTCGAACAAACTCTCTGGTGTCCTTTTCCATGCTATCCCAATAGTAACTCACTCTGATCACCTTTCGAACTAATGAATCATCACCGGAGTGGTTTCCACAAGTGCCTTCATGGATTTCTCGAAGCACATAATCGGTGTCCCCGGTCCTAAGCATACTGCTAGAGGCCTATCGAAGGTCCTTTTGTATAGAGTTTTGTTCTCATCGAGTGATAATCAGACTACTTTGTCTCGAAGGGCCCTTGATTCTTTTGGGTCCGTGGGCAGCTTCACGTCTCTCAAATGGGCGATGTACTTGTTCCTCCAATCCCATGTTAGACTTGTTGAGTTGATCTCGGCATGACCTTCTTCAATTACTGACTTGGATAGTTGTACAACAAACCCTCGGGAGTATGTCATCTTCTTCGACGGACGATCCCAGGTTTATGAGTGCATCGGCCTCGCTGTTTTGTTCTCGAGGTACGTGGACCAGAGTCCATTCTTTGAACCGATGCAATGTGACTTGAAGCTTGTCTAAGTATCTTTGCATCATATCTTCCCAAACCTCGAAGCTCCCATTTACTTGGTTTACTGCCAGAAGGGAGTCATATTTTGCTTCGATGACTTCTGATCCTAGGCCCTTGGCCAACTTAAGAAATGCAATCATAGCCTCATACTCGGCCTCGTTGTTAGTAAATTTAGTTTTTATAGATTGACTAATCATGCCGCCCGTAGGTGGTTTCAGAACTATGCCAAGCCCGGACCCTTTCACGTTTGAGGCACCGTCAGTGAATAGGGTTCATACCCCCGATGGTGTGCCCGTTTTCAGTAAGAGTTATTTCTCTACCTCGGGCATGAGGGCAGGCGTAAAGTCGGCCACGAAGTCCGCCAAAATTTGGGACTTGATAGTTGTTCGGGGTTGGTACTCGATATCGTACCCTCTGAGTTCGATAGCCCATTTGGCCAATCGGCCCGATAATTTGGGCTTATGCAAGATGTTTCGAATAGGGTAAGTTGTTAAAACACATATACGATGGCATTGAAAATAAGGTTTCAATTTTCAAGATGAACTTATTAATGTAAGAGCTAATTTTTCTAAGTACGGATACCTTGTTTCAGCATCTCCTAGGGTCCGACTTACGTAATAGATAGGGAATTGCGTACCTTGTTCTTCTCAAACCAACACACCACTTACTGCTACTCTGGATACAGCCAGATACAAGGACAGTGTTTCGTCCTCCTTCGGGGTGCAGGGCAAAGGTGGGCTCGAGAGATAGCGCTTTAATTCTTCTAAGGCATGTTGGCATTCCGGAATCCACTCAAAGCTGTTTTTCTTCTTGAGTAAGGAGAAGAAGTGATGACTCTGATATGATGACCTCTAGATGAATCTTCCTAAGGCCGCTATCCGCCCTGCCAGTCGATGTACGGCCTTCACACTGTTCACCACTATGATTTCTTCGGTGGCCTTGATTTTGTCGGGGTTGATCTCGATTCCCCTGTTCGACACCATGAAGCTTAAGAAATTGCCCAAATCTACTTTGAAGGCACATTTCTCGGGGTTGAGTTTCGTGTTGTAGCTTCTAAGGATATCGAATGTTTCTTGCAAATTAGTCAAATAGTTCTCTGCGCGCAGGGACTTAACTAGCATGTCATCAATGTAAACTTCCATAGACTTGACTATTTGGGGTTCGAACATCTAATTAACTAAGCGTTGATACGTGGCTCTCGCATTTTTTTAGCCCGAAGGGCATTACATTATAACAATATGTACCATACTTCGTGATGAAAGAAGTCTTTTCCCTATCCTCCGGGTTCATTTGAATTTGATTATACCCGAAGTAGGCATCGAGAAAAGTGAGGAACTCCTGGCCGATCGTGGCATCGATCAGGCAGTCGATATTGAGTAATGGGAATGAGTCTTTAGGGCATGCTTTATTCAAGTATTTGTAATCTACACACATTCTTAATTTATTCTCCTTTTTGGGGACTACTACTACATTAGCTAACCATTCGGGATATTTTACCTCCCTAATGGATCCTATTTTGAGAAGTTTCATTACCTCGTCTTTGATGAACGCATGTTTTACCTCGGACTGAGGTCTTCTTTTTTGCTTTACCGGTCTGAACCTGGGGTCGACACTTATTCGATGGGTGGTTATTTCCGGCGGGATCCCTATCATGTCTAAATGGGACCAAGCAAAGCAATCAATGTTGTTAATAAGAAATTGAATGATATTTTTCTTGAGTTCGGGGGTTAATCTCGTTCCCAGGTATACCTTTCGATCTGGAAGACTCTCGATCAAAATGGCATGTTCGAGTTCTTCGACCGTCGATTTTGTTGCATCCGACTCTTCGGGGGCGACAAAGGTTCGAGGTCTGAGGAAGTCTTCTTCATCATCCTCGTTCATCTGCACACAAACCACTTGTCCCTCGAGGATCTTCTTGTCTTCTGACTTCTCCGAGATGGAGGGTGTCGATGTTGGTGTCACGTCGTGTACCGCGAACATCTCCTTTGCCGCATGTTGCTCTCCATATACCCTTTTTACACCATCCTTTGTTGGGAATTTCATCATCTGATGAAGAGTTGATGGTGTACTGCCCTCATGTTGTGTATCCACGGCCTTCCAAGTAAGGTGTTGTACCTCATGTCACGTTCGATGACATGAAACTTGGTGTCTTGAATCGTACCGGACACGTTGACTGGGAGGATGATTTCCCCCCTCGTCGTTTAACTTGCCATGTTGAATCCAATGAGCACCCGAGAGGCGGGTATGATCTGATCGAGCAGTCTGAGCTGCTCCACCACCCTCGACCTGATTATATTGGCCGAGCTACCTGGATCCACGAGCACACGTTTAATTTGAACTTTATTCAAAAGAAAAGAAATTACTAGTGCATCATTATACGGTTGAGACAAGGCCTCGATGTTTTCTTCACTGAATGTAAGAGCGTCCTCGGGCAAATAGCCCCGAGTTTGTTTTTCCATTGCGATGGATACTTTTGTCCATTTGAACACAGGTCCCTGTGGGGCGTCGATTCCTCCAATGATCATGTGAATGATGTGTTGGGGTTCTTCTGGTCTGTTTGCCTCTCTTTCTCGAAAGTGGTTTTTGGCTCGATTGCTGAGGAATTCTCGAAGATGCCCTTCGTTGATCAGTCAAGCCACCTCCTCTCAAAGCTACCGGCAATCCTCGGTCTTATGACCGTGAATGCCATGGTATTCGCACATCAAGTTGGGGTTCCTTTGTGAAGGATCTGACAGTGCGGGATTTTGCCACCTGGTATCTCTGATCTTACCCATGGATGATATGATGTCCGAGACCTCAATGTTGAAGTTATATTTCGACAATCGGGGTGCTTCTATTGGTCTCGAATGTCTGTCAAACCCGGTCTTGCTCATAAGTCCCTGGGAATTCTGGCCTCGATCCATCCTTCGATCATTTCGAGGTAAATTCTACCGCGAAGTGTTTCTTCGATCTTTGACATATGATTGATATCTTTCCTTGTTTGGTCTCGACTCCCTTTCTGTAGACCTTGATTCCTTTGCTAAGAGCCTACTTGGATATACTGATCCCGATGGGGCTTCCAATTGGTCGTCATTGACCCTGATCTTCGATTGATACCTGTTGTGCACATCCGCCCAAGTTACGGTGGGATACTCAATCAAATTCTGCTTCAGCTGCTTCGAAGCTATCGAGCTCCGTTCGTTCAAGCCCTGAGTGAAGGCTTGCACTGCCCAGTCATCGGAGACTGGCGGTAATTCCATTCGCTCCATCTGAAAGCGAGATACAAATTCCCTTAGCATCTCGTTCTCCCTTTGCTTGATTTTGAAGACGTCGGACTTCCTTGTAGCGACCTTGATCGCACCAGCATGTGCCTTCACAAAAGAGTCTGCCAACATAGCAAACGAATCTATCAAGTTCGAGGGGAGGTTATGATACCACATCATGGCCCCCTTTGACAGTGTTTCTCCAAAATTCTTCAACAAAACTAATTCGATCTCGTTATCTTTTATGTCATTCCCTTTTATACCACAAGTGTAATTGGTAATATGCTCATTGGGATCTATGGTCCCGTTGTACTTGGGGATATCGGGCATCCCAAACTTCTTTGGAATGGGCTTCGGAGCCTCAGTCGATAGAAACGATTTCTGCACGAACTTCTTCGAATCTACCCCATTCAAAATCGGAGGTGCACCCGGGATCTGATCGACCCTCGAGTTATAGGTTTCTACCTTTTTTATCGTTGGCCTCTATCTTCTTTTCCCCTGATTCAATCCTTTTGGTGAGATCCTCGAGCATTTTCATAATAGCGGGGTATGCTGCTGACCCATTGTTACTCGATCTCTCGGGTGCCTGCTCGACTCGAGGAGTCGTTCCCGGTACTGTTGTGCTTGGAGTTTTTTGCTGATTCTGTAGCTGAGCAATAGCCACTTGTTGTGCTTGTAGAATCTAAAAAATGACTTGAAGGCTAACTTCTCTTTCCTCCCGAGCTGGGGTTCTTTGCGCTTCATGTTGGTCTCCTCTGTGCACTCTTCTATCGGTACCATATCTTACATCGACATGCAGAGCGCTTCATGAGCCCACATCGATGGGGATTTGTGCTGGTGCCACCCCAGGGTTTTGTAGTGGTACACCGACGACTGAGGCAGTTGCACCATTCTCTCCATGAAGCCCAAGACTGTTGTTTTCGTGTGCATTCACTGAGTTAGGCATTTGTTTTACCTGAAATCAAAGATTCTTGGACAAGAAAAAGTGTGAAAAATAACTTGTGTTTTCAGAAAACCAGCACTAAAATAATCACTATTATTTTTAGCCTTACGGTGGGCGCCAAATTGTTTACCTTGAAAATGGTATTAACAATTATATTTGATTTGTGGTTCTAAAAATATGCGATTTATTTTAATACTAGTTATTAGGTAAGAAAATGCCAAGTGTAAGTAAGAGAGAAATGATAAGCAAACCAGTATGGTCACACGATTGGGGACCTCGAGCTCAGTAGTATCGAGCCTCGAGGGTAGTCTCCGGCAGCCGTTAATGAACAATAAGCGAAGAATAATAAATGAATACCATAAATGAAGAGCAATAAATCTATAGAGTAATTGTTGAGCACGTTTAGGAAAGAAAGGTAGAGAATGTTCTATTGCAGTGAATATTCATGTGTATTACAAAATGATAGGGATTCCCTTTATATAGGAGGGGAGAATCTCAACATAGTACATGTCTAATTATGACAAAGAAAAGCTATTGGTACAGCTGTATAATGGCTCAGTACGGACTTGTACTATTTCTTGCAGACCTTGTCAGTTCCAACCACGTGCCTTGGGGACTTCTTGCCTTTCCATGACGGTCATCGATTTTCATACTACCTCGAGGTATGTTGTGATGAGCCTTCGATATACCCTCTCGAGGGGAGAACTTCGGGGTCGAGCCTCAGACTCTGCCTCGAACCTCTCGAGACCGGGCTTGGAATGCTATAGAAGCCCCAAAATCAGACTCCCTAATTTTGGCCATATACAACACAATAGGAGAAGTAGATCAATGTGATGATTTCAAGTGTCACAACAAAAATTCAACCGGTATCGAATTTTAGGATAAAATTAGTTAGGTTAGTTAATAATTATACTTTTTTTGAATTTGAATTAAGAATAATTAAATATCTATATATTTTTAAGGAAACTATTTCTTTTTTAAAAAAAAGACTTGATAAATAAATAACTTCAATGTAGAGATATATAAAATAATAAGAATTTGTATTTTTGAGAAGAGAAAGTATTTGGATAATAATTCATATGGTCATGCTATATGAATATTAGATAAAACTAAATACAAAAACATAAACTTGAATTAAAAATAATTGGATATCTATATGATTTTAAGATATATAACTTCAATGTAAAGATATATAAAATGATCGAACTAATTTTTTGAGACGAGAAAGTTTATTAATAATAATCATATCATCATGCTATATGGATAAGGTCAGGCATTTAAAAATATTATAATAGATAAAACTAAATAAAAAAATATAATGAATAATTTCAAGAAATAAATAAAATATATAAAGATGCTATTTAACTTATAATGTAGTAATTTATAATTAAAAAACTAAACTTTCATATTAAATACAAATGGGAAGAATTCAATCTAATTTCTTATTGAAAATATTAATTATTACAATTATTAGTAAATTTTGACATATAATCAAATAACTTTTCTGTTTAACCTTTGAACTAATTCAACACCATCCATTTAGAAAAATAATACAATAATATTCATATTATAGGTAAATACTAAATGAAAAAAAATATGAAATATTGTAGAACAGAAACCAACGTATAAAGAGGAGAATAGATGCAATGTGATTCTATCCACACTTTAAATTTATTTGATAAAATTAAGTAAACATAATTTGCGAAAGTCATACAAGATAAATCAAGTTAAATTTCAAGAGCAATAGAAAATTATATTCATTGAATAATATTAAACTCATAATTTATTAAAATTTTATATATAAATTTAATAATATTCAATAATGGATAACATAATTAAATAAGCAAGGAACAAAAAAAGAAATAAAATATAAATTTGTGGAAAATAATAAAAATATAAGATGTATAATTAGAATTATGATGAGAAAAGTTGTATATAAGCACATAACTAAAATCATAATATATATATAGCCATAAAGTAAGAATACTAAATAAAAGTACAAGTTATGGCGTAAAAATATACGTACTTATTAGGACGCAATACATAATATATATATATATATATTATTAAAAATATTGGTGGGTTATTAATAAAAATAATAAAAGGCTTATCTCTTTATAATCTTAATGAATTCAAAATTATAATTAGTAAAAAAATATTACATTATTTAAATTTTCAATAAAATACAAAATGAGAAAACTAATCAAATAATAAAGTAGAAAAGAATGTATGAAAAAAGGGGTATAAAGATAATTTTATGATATTTATATTTTAAATTAACAAATAAATAAAAGATAAACAAAATAACACTCAAGAAAAGTATTGATAAATTTAGACAATTGAAGCATTTTGAGCAGTATAACATAAGTTTAAAAAAATAAAAATATTTCCAAAGTAAGAATATATATATATATATATATTATTAAAAGAGAAGTAGTATCAAAATATTAAGCCAATTGAAAAGTTAATAAAAATTATATTAGTAAATGTATAGTACTAAGTAATAATAAAGAATAAATAAGGAACAAACAATTTATTTGATTACCAAATAATGTGTATTCTTTGATTTTATATAGATTTTGTTATATTTCTATTCACTATATTAAATAATAAAATAATAAGTAATATTTATTAAAATAATATGATACATTAATGTGATGATCCAAAGGGTCATCTTATGATTTAAGACACCATTCGGGCTCGTTAGCCTTAAAAATATTAATTTATTTCACCTCGAGAATTAAAATTGATTTTTAGTTGATGTTGGTCAATGTTTTGAGTAAACGGAACCGGGCCGGTATTCCGACGGTCCCGAATGTCCGTAGTAAAATATGGGACTTGGTTGTCACGACCCCAAAACCAATCTGGTCGTGATGGCGCCTATTGTGGAACTAGGCAAGCCTACACTCCTAACCAATTTGATTTCTATCATAATAATATTTAAATATTATCCTTTTTCGTCAGAGGAAAATAGAAAATAAAAGATAAAATCAAACCCAAAATACTATAAAAAGAGAAATACCAAAATCTGGTGTCAATAAGTCATGAGCCAATACTACAATTGTTCCCAAAATTTAACAAGACAACTTTGTCTGGAAATAATCAATAAAAATACACAAGGAAGATAGGGAAGGGGATAGGCGGGTTTGCGATCGCCAAGCAGCTACCTCGTCCTCTCCAAAAAAAGAGATCTGCAGCCAAAATGATCAACTGGCACTACCATGGCCAGGGATACCTGGATCTGCACACAAGGTATAGGGGGTAACGTGAGTGCACCAACTCAGTAAGTAACAAGCTCAAACTGTGGGCTAAGAGGTAGTGACGGACTAAACCTCCACATTTATAACAGAATCAATGTAAAGAAATTTAGGCATACTTTCAGTTAACTAGACAGCTCAAAGTGATAAGATAAGTACAGTTCCGAACAGTTTAACACAAATAACTCAATGAATTCTACATGCCAATGCATCAACAGTATAAAATTCACAATTTTCTCCCACTCTCGAATACTCGTCCACTCAGTACTGTATATGGCTCGCATGCCCTAAGGAAGATCCATCTCAGAATATATACACATCAAACAGAAGCAACTCAGTACTGAGGAGGGCCAATCCAGCCCTATGGAGAAGATCCCCAGATAATGATACACCTTACAACCACTCGGTAATGTATATGGCTCAACGGCCTCGGGAAGATTCATCCCAGAATACGCATACCCATTACTGACATCAGTCGCCCAGTACCGAGGAAACATGCCAATCCATCCTCATGGAGAAGATCCATCTCCAAATATAAACACTTCGGACACCATGTCCGGGGAAGATCCATCCCTCAAATATCACTGCGCTCACTGGGGGTGTGTTACAGACTCCGGAGGGGCTCCTACAGCCCAAGCGCTATCATAAGCCAGATCCAGGCATAATCAAATAACATGTTGCGGCATGCCCTCAGTCATCACTCTCCAGTCTCGCTCAATATCAGGCTCTCGGCCTCACTCAGTCATCACTCTCCAGTCTCGCTCACATGGGCTCACAATGCATGAACTAGCCCGAATCAATTATATAATGTGCAAAACAAATATTTTCGAGACTGAGACATGATATGATATGAAATGACATGACTGCGTATATAATATCAATTAAACACATAAGATGACAGCAATAAATGACCACTCGGGTCTCAACAGTATCGGCGTGAAGCCTTAACATAATATCTAGCATGATTTCTAGCATGTTTGCATTAAGACGACCGCTCGGGTCTCAATAGTATTGGCGTGAAGCCTTAACATAGTATTTAGCATGATTGCTAGAATGTTTACATTAATCACATTGATAGAAGCACATATATCAACAAGAAAGAATCACTAAGGGATTCCATGGAATGAACCATGTCATAAGTCTCTCGGTGCACGCCTGTCACTTGGCATGTGTGTCACCCAATTCTGATCAAATAACACGTAGTTCAGGGTTCCGAACCCTCAGAACCAAGTTTGGAAGCGTTAAGTACCTCAATCAAGCCAAAATTCCACTCTGCAATGCCCTTGCCGTCGACTCGACCACAAATCGCCCCAAATCTAACCAAAATCAGCATTATATCATTAATATATGCTAAAGAGACGAAGCCCACATCAAAATTATCGAATTACATCATAAATCCCGAAATTGGCCAAACCTGACCCCCGGGCCCACGTCTCTAAATCTGACGAAATTCACAAAATTAGGAAATCCATTCACTCACGAGTCCAACCATACTAGTTTCACTCAATTCCGACTCCAATTCGATGTTTAAATCCCAAAAATTCATTTTATGAAGTTTCTATAATTTTCCCCAAGTTTCTACCTCATAGTACTAATCAAATGATGAAATTATTGATATATTAATGAACATTAACCAAATCCGAGTTAGAATCACTTACCCCGATGAACTTCTTGAAAAATCCTCAAAAAATCGCAACAAACCGAGCTCCCAAGGTCCAAAATGTGAAATAATGCCCTAAACCTCGTTTATATAGTGCATTCTCTGATCTCCATTGCGCTGACCGCGAAACTCCAGGCGCTTCCGCGAACCCAACCCCCGCGGACGCGAAAAAGTAGCATTGTCCGCGCTTCTAGAGGCTGCAGTGATAGGCTTCGGTATTTTGGACATAACATTCTCTACAGATGTCCAAATAATGATTTCCTTAGCTTTCTAGAAACTACACACGAAGGGATAAAACTTTCTTTTTTTCATCGTCTCAAAAATATTTGTAGATGAAAAGATATAGGCTCCCAAAGTCAGACCAGTGAATCTGCAGGTCTTCCCTGGAGCGCCTTAGCGCCCCAAATTGTTCCCTCAGCGGAATTCCTCCCCCCTCAGCGAAAATTCTTTCTCCCTCAGCGAAAATTAAGCACCAGAATAATTCCTAGTTCCGGTAATGCCCGGACTCGCTCAAAACTCACCCGAAACACACCCGAGGCCTCTGGAACCTCAACCAAATGTGCCATCAAGTCATAAAATACCATACCAACTCAATCGAGCTCTCGAATCACATCAAACAATAACAAAACATGAATCACACACCAATTCAAGCTTAATGGACTTGAAACCTCAAACTTTTACAATTGATGCCGAAACCTATCAAACCTCGTCCGAATGACCTCAAATTATGCACACACGTCAAAAATAACACTACGAACCTACTCCAACTCTCAGATTCCATTCTGACTCTGATATCAAATTTTCCACTGCCGATCGGGAATCACCAAATTTCCAGTTTCGCCAATTCAAGTCTAATTCTACCACGAACCTCCGAATAACATTCCGAACCCACTCCTAAGTCAAAAATCATCTAACGAATCTATTCGCACCATAAAAACCAAATTCTGAGATCATTTACCTACAATTCAACTTCATGTAGACTTTTCCAACAAATTAACCAACTCAAGAGACTAAGTGTTTCATTTCTCTCCAAAACCACTCCGAACCCGACCCAATCAACCTAACACAACATAAAAGAGCTATAGTACACAAAATGAAGCAGAAATGGGAGAAACGAGGCTAAAACTCTCGGAATGACTAATTGGGTTGTTAGATTGGGCGTATTCCCGGAATCGAATTCCAAGGTCCCTAGCTCGAGAAATGATTTTTTGATGAAAATTGTTAAACTAAAATTTAAAGGAATTAAAAAAATTGATTAATGTTTGAATTCGTTGGTATAGGGCCCGTATTTTGGTTCCGGAGCCCAGTACATGTCTATTATAACATATATGTCTTGTTTGTGAAATTTGGTGGAAATCGGAGTTTATTTGACATGATTCATACGTCCGGTTGAGAAGCTAGTGAATTTGGAATGTTCTTGAGGAATTCATGAGTTTTGATGCTAAATCCCTAGTTTTAGATGTTATCTTGGTGATTTGATCGCACGAGCAAGTTCGTATGATGCTTTTAGACTTGCGTGCATGTTTGGTTTGGAGCCCCGAGGGCTCGAGTGAGTTTTGGATAGGCTATGGAGTGATTTTTGGAACTAAGAAATAGCTGGTATGTCTGAACCTGTTGCAGGCCTCTAATCTCACATTTGCGAGATCATACATCGCAAATGCGATCATAGCAGGGTTCGCAACTGCCAGGATTTTATCGCACTTTCGATCATAGGTCGAACCAGCAGTTCTCGCATTTGCGAGATTTTCTTCGCAATTGCAAAGAGGGTCTAGGGAAGTGTGTGTTCACAAATGCGAACATTGATCCGCAATTCCGATGGGGGCAACTGTCACAAATGCGACATATTGTTCGCATTTGCGAAGGCAGGAGAAATGTGAAGGGTTCGCAATTGCGATACCTTTCTCGCATTTGCGAGCTTCGCAAATGTGAAGCTCAGGTCGCAATTGCGACATCTGCAGCTGTTAAGTTTGGACTTAGACGGGATTTTTCACCCATTCTTCAATTTTTCGAACCCTAAACCTCAAGAGGCGATTTTGCAAAGACCCAATTGTTACACCCCATATTTTCGTACGTTAAGGTTTCGCCGTAAGTTAATCGATGTAACTTCGGGAATGAGATTTATTTTGGGGTTACAAGTATTATGCTATTTCAAATAAGGGATAAGTAAATTCGTGAAAGTGAGAGGGCAAGCAAATCGAAGAAAATGAGTTTCGTCGAAGCTTGTCAATTTGGGGTAAGATACGGTCTGAGCTATAATACCCGGTATTCATGAACTAGTACCATACAAGGTACCACATGGCCATGATAGTTAGGTGTACAAGATATGTTAAAAGCGAGTAATATTTTAAGTAATTTTAGATAATCCTTAATTTTTTGGGTAGTTAGTTAATTATTGAATAATGAAAGATTATCAAATTAATCATAAGATTAGTGGTTAAATGAATGGTGATTTTGGATAAGGCATGAAAAAAAAAAAACGTGGCAGCCCATTTATATAACATAGTGACTCTTATATAATACTTGGAAGGTGGAAAAGATTTAGTATATTATGAGGCATTATTCATCAAAGTGGGGCCAACACAATA
>ML254282.1:5398-19886 GCA_005239495.1 Nicotiana undulata | reverse complement strand
CAATCACATTTCAGCCTTATTACATTATGTTGCGGCGTGCAACCCGATCCCACCGTACAATTCGCATTCCACCCTTATTTCTTCTCACAGCAACCTTATTTCTTCTGTTGCGCCGCGCAACTTGATCCCACCGCACAATCACATTTCATAGCAACAATAACAGCCACAATCCAATCACAAGGCTTCATATTATCAAGAGTACAGTTTCATAACAACCAAACAATCATGTGTTCATAATAGTCTTTATCAACCATTAATTCAATCACAAAGATTTCCATCAACAAGAATATAAATTCATTACATCCCACAATCCATATGAAATCAAGCCACAATAAACCTTGCCAAGCAAAGATTCATATACGATATTTCCATGGTCATTTAGTTCAATTAAATCAGTTCATAACTCTCACAACTTGTTACATAGCCCTTAGCACTTAGATACATTCACACACTTGTGTTCGTTACCATTATTTCATATCAACATATTCAAGCATTTAACGAACCTTGCACATGATAGAGTAATCACAAAGAAATCACCTTTCACAATTTTACTTATCATGGTAATCAACTAAGAAAATGAGAAATTGGAATCTTACACCTCAACATAGCCGGACAATCAATTCACATCTACTCAGCAAGAAACCCATACCGAATGTTCGGACACCAACAAGGTGACTCTACGAAGATTAAAGTTAGCCATACATACCTCGAATCAGAATCCCCTTTAATTTTTATCACAAATCACCAGACCGTCTAGCACCGTCAATCTATTCCACAATGTGACATATTTCACTTAGAATTAGGAACCATGAACATAACTCAAACTCATTTAGTCATTTTATCGAATGCTAGGTGACTCCTTAGATTACTAACCCCCCTTTTTCTGAATAATTACCCAAACTCGTTTCCCTTTACTAGATTATGGAAAATTATTCACATGCATGCAAGTCTTATATTTTATTTTCACAACCAACTCACGTGGGTTCCATTTTTAACCGAAACCTGAGAATTAAAGGAGAGATGGGGTGGGGACTTACCTCTTATAGTGAAGCAGATGAAGATTACTCAATAATTTCCGGGGCTGAGTGATATTTGAAGAATCAATTTGGGGAAGATGAGGACTTCTCTTTCTAGAACCCACTCTCACTTCTCTCTATTTTTATTCAGATGCATGCTAAAAATGAAGGGGAGGGGTGTTTTATTAAACTGGGGGTCAGGTGTAAAAAATTGGAATTTTAAAAGCCCCGAAGCAGGAAATGTTTTCAGGAATGCGATCGCATTACTGCTATGCGGTCCGCACTCCTGTTGCATAGTTGGCCCTCAAATGGGCCAAAATGGGAACCGGACTGCCCTGGTATGCGACCATTATGCGGTCCGCATACATGTTATGCGATCGCATAGTGACTCGCATAACCTCCTCCGCAAAAATGGAGGTGCAAGGATGCGATAGTTATGCGGTCCGCATTCCCAAAATGCGATCGCATCTTGGGCCGCATAGCTGTCCTCAAATTGGACAGAAGGCAGTCCATGTATGCGACCACTATGCGGTCTGCATACCTATTTTGCGATCGTATAGTGCGTCGCATAACAACGCAATTCTGGAAAATTTTATGTTTCAAGTCCCGGGGTACCTTTTACTTCAAAAAGGGTGCGTTTTTAAGAACTTCTACAGTTATAACAACACGGGGACCTATTCGGGCATTATTTTAGACATGAAATTTTTACGGGTCTTTACATATTGTCTACCGATTCCTTTAATTATCTGCTATTTTTTTCTGATACGAATCCCTAATTTCGTGATTAGGGTTTCTGATGACTGCTTAATATGTGTGCTTCTAGTATCGTTTTACTATACTGAATCTCTATGATTAGTGGTTTATTGGTTTTACACTATATTCTTTACTGATTTCTAGTTTTCCTTAAAATTGTGATATTTTCTTTTGATTGACACTGGTTCCTTGTGATTTGAATCTCACTCGAGATTTTCTAGACTAATTTCCGGAATTATACTATATTCTGCCTTATTTCTGTGAATAAACATGCGGTCAGTTAATGGTATATTCTGTATTTAGTCCTAATTACATGCTCTATACTTTTACTACCCCTTACATGGTAAAATCAGTTCTTCAATTGATCTTATTTCCCTATTTATCACTGTTGTATCCGTTTGAACAATGACTCCTTAATTAAAGGGAGTACTTGCATTGATTGGATTCTAATTGTAATTTACTTCTATAATTAGAGTGAACTATTATTTGTTACTATATTCTTCTGCCTATTTTCGAACTATATATACCCTTCACTCTATCATTATCAAACACGAACAAACACTGTTCTAAAACCTCTCTCACACACACATACTCTTCTTGCTCTTCTTGCTGGTTATTTGCTATTCTCAGTTGGCTTCAAGCCAAGACTGAGTATTACACTCTCTTGCTCTTCATTTTGTGCTTATTCTCTCTTAACTGATATGTCCTCAATTTAGTTTAAAGTATCAAAAATAACATGCTTCTCTTAGTATTTCAGTTCATCTTATTTCTACAATGCTTTTACCTATGATTTTGTTGTTTACCTTGCAATTAGCATGTCTACTTATTGCTTTAGTATGATTCTCAAATTGTACCCTTTATCTTAAACTCAGCATGTTACTCCTTTTATGTCTTTCAATATGATTCTGGCGCACTTGTATCCCTGTGATTCCTGGCTTGAACATACTTGTGGTAAAACTGTGGTTATTAGGTGCTGTGTAAAGTCTGTAATCCATCCCCGATCCTCACCTCCTTTAGGATTTCTCTGATTTTAAATTCATGTGCAATTCTTCCTATCATGTACCTACCCTTATGTAACACCCCGAAAAATTTCTAAGTGTTTTAAGACCATTAAGAAGATTGACGGATGCTAATGATATCAATTCGGGTATGAACAAGACTGGTAATTTGAATGATATCAATTGATCATGACAATATATGTATGAGGTTCATTAAAAATGGTTTAGGGTCTAAGAAGAGCCCTAACGCTAAGTCAAGTTGAAAAATTTCATAATAGACTAAAATTTCAAATGTGTACGCACAAGACCTCCCTTTGGACGCATCAAACCATTTGTCATTTGGAGGTGTATACCGAAAGTTATGACAATTTTACTGGACCTGCGTCAGAGCGCGGCCAGAGCACGGCCTGACCGCGCTCGTGCTAATCGAAAAGTTTCTGCCTCGTTAGCGCGGCCTTAGCACGCCCGCGCTAATAACTGACCTCTAAATACCCCCAAGGCCGGGAAAAGAGAGGTTTTAAGTCATTTTTGAAGGCTAGGGCATCCTCTCCATCACCCATCCGGTCAAGGCTTCAAATACACTCATAAGGTGAGTTTTTAAGTTGTTTTTATGGTGATTTCACTTATCAATCACTAGTTACAACATGGTTTTGATTGGATTATATAGGATTTCTTCAAAATCTCAAGAACACCCCAAAAGTTACCTTTCAAGATTTGTCTACAAGAGGTAATCCTTCACCTTTAGACTCACATATATGGAGTTATTATGGAATTATAAGTATGAATCAAGTATTGGAACTCATGGTATGGTGATTGGAAGCCATAAATTCTCAATTTAAATGAATACCCATTGTAGAGATTTAAAGTTAATTAATTGATGGAATTTTGTTGATTGGGTGTGAATGGTTGATCACACATGTGATGTTAGGAGTATAAATTGTTAAAGAATAATGATGGGATGATTTGTTGGTAAATTTTGGTAGTTGGGATGAGCTAATTATATGGTTAAGAGACGTAGTCAAATGTGCACACATAGTGTTTGATGAAATGCCTACATGAGGTGAACCCACGAATATCTTTCTAATTAAGGCTCTTTTTGTTATGTTTCTAAATAGATTGAAGTTGCTAGAATTTCCAAAATATTGTAGTAAGGTAAATAAAGCTCAAGAAAGATTTGGAACCTTTGGAAGTTGATTTGGGAGGCAAGCGTGTTGCGGAATAATTCCGGGCTAGCTTTGAGGTAAGTAATGTCTTAAAATTCTGTCCTGAGGGTATGAAACCTTGGACTATGCACCCTTTCACGGGTTTTGAGATAAAAAGGTGGAAACTTTGGAAACATCTTTCCTATTTAGGCGAATATTGAGTTGCGAAACCGATTTCTATGCCTATACTTAATAGTATAGATATATTTTGATATGATTTGGGCTGTAAGCCATGCTTGGGGCCTAGTGCCGATCTGTTTTAACCCCTTGGGGACTGCATTACTATTTTCCTCACTGATATGTTATGATTTTTCACTCAGTCTTTTCTGTGAAATTGTTTTGACACTCAGAGTATTTCGAACTACTTCTTGAAAATGACACATTGTTTTTAGGGTCGAGAACCCGATATATTTTGTCCTGAGGGGAAAATTGAGAGTGTCTGACTAAATGAGGCTGCTGGACTATATTGTGAGGATGATATGATATGAGTGAGGCTGCGGGCCTATATTGTGTGTGATTTATGCCATGCTGTGGCTTATTATTGCGCTTGGGCTGTAGGAGCCCCTCCGGAGTATGTAACACACCTTAGTGAGCACCGGTACTGATTGAGTGATGCCCGATGGGCAGAGTGATTGAGTGATGCCTGATGGGAAGAGTGATTGTGAGGTTTCCTGATGGGCAGAGTGATGTGAGGATGCCTGATGGGCAGAGTGATTGTGAGGATGCCTGATGGGCAGTGTGATTGTGAGGATGCCTGATGGGCAGAGTGCTTGTGAGGTTGCCTGATGAGCAGAGTGATTGTGAGGTTTCCTGATGGGCTGATACTGAAAGAAATTGTTACGAGAAATGATTATGGCCCGAGGGGCAGCTTTATGAAGATTTTTACTTAGTTTTCAAACTATGATTTACTTCGTTTTCAAACTGGCTTTCACTGAGAATTTTACTGAGATATACTAATATTGTACTTGTTTTCAAAGGATTTCTGGAAACTGATTTCGAACTTATTAGTTGATGAATACTACATGGTGACTTGGTGTTTTACTGGTTTGTGGAATTGTGTACATGTTCTGTGTGTTTATATTACTCAGACTGTGATTTATTTTCATTACTACTGAGTTGGCGTACTCATAAAGACTCCCTGTGCCCCTGTGCACAGATCCAGGTACTAGTTCGCAGTAGTAGCTGACGCAGGTTCGATAGCAGCATTAACGGGATTTCGAGGTAGCTGTCCAGCGTCCACAGCTTCTCCATTTCCCTTCCCTATTTAGCTTTAGCATTTGATTCAGAGACATATATTATAGTTTTAGCAAAGTTAGATTTATTTATTCTTAGATGCTCATGACTATTGACTCTAGTTCTTGGGAGGTTGTTTAGAATATTATGGGGACGCTAAGACTTATTTATATTAATCATGTTGTGGTTGCTTGCTTATTATTTAATTGTGAACTGTGATTATTGAATAAATGCATAGTAAAGTGATGGTTGGCTAGCCTAGTTCCACGATAGGCGCTATCACGGCCTGTTAGGATTTGGGGTCGTGACAAGTTGGTATCAGAGCACTAGGTTACATAGGATTCAACGGTCATGAGCAGGTTTAGCAGAGTCTTGCGGATTGTTACAGAGACGTCTGTACTTATCTTCGAGAGGCTGCAGAACCCATAGGAAACATTCCACATTCTTGAATTCTTATCGTGCGAACCCATTTATTCAGCCAAAAATGTAACTCTTTGAATAATTTTCATGTATTCGAATGCGCACGCAAGCGCTTGCTATAAGTTTTGCGTCGGCGGCTTGTGACTTCCATGGATGAGATGTGATTTTTAACATGTTAATAATGGGCCAGTAGGAAGGACTTGATGCCGGATTGTGTCTATGGTTTGAGTGTTGAGATTTCATTTGGGTGAGCACCTGTGTTGGGGGACTTATATGTCCATTTGTGTTCTTATTGATGGAACTTTGTGACTAGATGACTATATGGTGAGTGTGATCGGATAGTTAGATGTATTCAGATTGTTTGATTGTGACCAAAATGAATTGGCGGGGGATGTGGCAAGAACCATTGATTATTTGACTTTTATATTGAGTTAGAATATGGCTTCGAGTTATGAGTATTGAAGGACCTCCCGTGTAGTTTAGTTGTGGAGTGAAGAGGGTTTTCCTGTTACGCTCTGAGTTCCTGTGATGTCTTTTGAGCTGACCAATGCTCCAGTAGCATTCATGTATTTTATTAGCGGTGTATTCAGGCAGTGATTGCACTCCTTTATTATTGTATCCATTGATGGCATCCTAGCGTACTCTCGTAGCTAGAGGTAGCATACTCGGCATTTGATGATGGTACTCCAAGTGTGAATTGTTGGCTCAGTTCAGTAGCATTCTTGGGACACGTGGTGTCCAGTGACGGTATCCATGTGGTCAGACGAGTGTGTGTAGAGCTTCCAGTAGCTCAAGATTTCCTTGACCACAGCCCCAGTGCTAGTGTTGCCATCAACTTCAGGTTCTTATACCGCTTATTGTGATATCTCGAGGGCAGACATTAGTTGTGTTCCAATGTAAGAGGGTAAAGCGATTGCGTAATAGTTATGATTTTCGAAAGATTCAGTTAAACCTCACCACAGTATCGTGGCCGTAATAGTGTATGGGCATCGTGAGTTAGTAATTGTCTTGATATTTGGCTTTAAGCCAAGTGGGGGAGTCCGCTAATGATAAGTTGATTATATGATTATGTGTTGTACTGGTTTCGGTGCGAGGTATATTGGTGAATCAGTTATGACCTGCAGAGGTGGAGTTTGGGAATGACTCGAGGAATGGAAATTCTTCGATACAGGTTGTAATGTACTTTACGGGTAATGGAATTTGCTGAATGATTGAGTTTTGCTTGAAGGTGTAGTGTGTGCAGAGTATGAGTTGCTTGTTGCTTCAATGTGTAGATTACTTATCCCAGTACGTGGTTTTCTAGCAGGGTCAGGTCGTTCTGTTTACTTGGTCAGGGTAAGTATTACAAATGTGATTCGAAAGTTCTTGATGGTTTCTACCACGGTTAGAGATGTATATTTCTACTGGAGTGAGGACCATGTGATGTATAGTGATTATGCTTCTAGATGGGATCAAATGGAAAGTTATGGCAAGTTGGGTACGTAGTTTTTGTGGCTAGGAAGGGAGCATGAAGTTCTCATATTTATCATAGGATTGCATGACGTATGCGGTATTTTGTGTATAGTGGAGAGTGGCATATGTGAGGTCATGGTTCAGGTCTGGAAGGAAGGTCAAAATGGGCAGTTTCAGATGATTAGGTAAAGGATACCACTATTGGTGTCACGACCCCAAATCCTAACAGGCCGTGATGGCGCCTATCGTAGAACTAGGCTAGCCAACCATCACCTTACTACGCGTTTATTCAATTATAACAGTTCACAATTAAATAATAAGCATGCAACCATAGCATCAATAACATAAATAAGTCTCAGTGTTCCCTTATTAGCCTAAACAAATCTCCCAAGAACTGGAGTCAATAGTCATGAGCATCTAAGGATAAATAACTCTACTAATATCTCAATATAGTCTAGGAATGAAATGCTAAAACTAAATAAGGAAGGGAAATGGAGAAGCTGTGGACGCTGGACAGCTACCTCGAAATCCCGTGACTGCTGCTAACGAACAAGGCAGCTACTGCTCCAAATCGGTACCTGGATCTGTGCACAGGGGCACATGGAGTCTTTATGAGTACGCCAACTCAATAGTAATGAAAATAAATCACAGTCTGAGAAATATAAAGCACACAACCAGATACACCATTTCACAACAACTATTAAAATATCAAGTCACCAAGTAGTATTCATAAAATAATAAGTTCGAAATCCGTTTCCAGAAATCCCTTGAAAACAAGTGCAACATCAGTATCTCTCAGTAAAATCCTCAGTAAAACCAGTTTGAAAACGAAGTAAATCATAGTTTGAAAACATAGTAAAATCATCATAAAAGTGCCCCTCGGGCCAAAATCATTTCTCATAACAGATGCCCTCAGGCATTCCCTCAATCACTCAATATCAATCATCACTCAAAATCGATCATCACTCAATATCAGCCCTGCGAGCAATCATCATCACTCATTCAGTACCGACGCTCACTGGGGGTGTGTTACAAACTCCGGGGGGGCTTCTACAGCCCAAGCGCAATAATAACATAAGGCCTGGAAGCCTTCTCATCTCTCTCATGAGGCCTGGAAGCCTCCTCACATCACTCATAAGGCCTGGAAGCCTCCTCACATCACTCAGACAGACATTTTCAATTAGCCCTTAGGCCATAAACAAACGGGGTTCTCTACCCAAAACAGTGTTTCATTTTTCAATAAATAGTATCAAAATACTCTGAGTGTCAAAACGATTTATCAGGAAAAGACTGAGTGTAATTCACAACATATCAAGTGAGGAAACATAGTAAAAAGTCCCCCAAGGGGTAAACAGATCGGCACTAGGCCCCAAACACGGATTACAACCCAAATCATATCATAATAAAATAATACTAATTAAGCATAGGCTTAAAAGTCGGTTTAGCAACTCAATAGTCACCTAATTACGGAAGATGTTTCCAAATTTCCAACCTTTTTATTTCAAAACCCGTGAAAGGTGCATAGTCCGGGGTTTCATACCCTCAGGACAGGATTTCAAGACATTACTTACCTCAAAACTAGACCGGAATTATTCCGCAACACGCTTGCCTCTCGAATCAACCTCTGAAGTCTCCAAATCTACCAAGTTCAGATTTTTATCATCAACATATGCTTAAGGAATAAATTCCAATTGAAAAATATCGAATTTAACTCAAAAATCCGAAACCGGTCAAACCCAGACCCCTTGGCCCGCGTCCCGAAACTCAGAAATTTTTACAGAAAAGTGTTCTTCATCTTCTCACGATTCCGTACCTATAAAGAACACCAAAATCAGAGTCCGTTTGACCCCTCAAATCGACCCTTGACGGTCTCATAATCTCATGCCCCAAAATCCTATTTTTCTACTATTTTTCATGAATTAAAGGCTGGAATTATGGTCTATAATCACCCATAAACGAGTTTTAATAATCAAATTGCTTACCTCTGTGATACCCACTGATTTTCTCCTTCAAAATCGCCCAAAAAGCTTTCCTCCGCTCAACAATGGTGTAAAAGAGGGTTTAAGTCGCGGAGGGTTTATTTAAATACTGCCCAGCGATTTGCTCTCCGCGATCGCAACCTTAGCCCTGCGATCGCACTGACCAATTCCCCAAACCTCCGCGATCGCGGTTCAATAGAGCCTCCACCTACGCGATCGCAACAAGGCTCAAGCGGTCGCGGTGCAATAGAACCTCAACCTACGCGATCGCAGCCATTCTCACGCGATCGCGAAGAACATTTGACCTCACTCCCCATGCGCCTGACTGACCCTACGCGATCGCGATCAAGTCCACGCGATCGCACTGCTTAAGCCACTCACCTTACACGATCGCACCCTCACTTCTGCGATCTTGATGCACAAATTTCCCCTGCCTTCCTTTAACCTTACGCGATCGCGGACCATTCCTCGCGATCGCGGTGAACAAGTTCCTGCTGCACTAACACCAGAAAACCAGCACTTCTCCTAAGTCCAAAAGTGCACGTTAACCATCCGAAATCAATTCCGAGCCCCTCGGGACCCCAACCAAATATACCAACACATCCCATAACATCGTTCAAACTTAGTCGCATTCTCGAAACACCAAAACTAACATCAAAACACCAAATTCACATCGGATTCAAGCCTAAGAACTTTGAAATTTCTAAAATTCACCAATGATGCCGAAACTATCCAAATCAACTCCGATTGACCTAAAATTTTGCGGACAAGTCCAAAATAACATTACGAACCTGCTCCAACTATCAGAATTCCATTTCAACCCCGATAGCCTATTTTCCACTGCCGTCCGGAAATTGCCAAAAACTAACTTCTACCAATTCAAGCCTAATTCTACACCGGACATCACAAAATTATTCTGAACACACTCCTAAGTCCCAAATAACCTAACGAAGCTATCCGAGCCATAAAATCTGCATTCCGAGGTCGTTTACCAATAAGTCAACTCTTAGTTGACTTTTCCCATTTTAAGGCTATTCTTAAGGACTAAGTGACCGAATTCTCATTTAACCATTCCGATTCCAAGCCTATCAACTCTAACATATTAATAATAAAATAACCAATCTATAATAAGTCAATAACAACAATTATAATGCAGGTTACACGTAACGACATACCGGGTCGTTATAATTGGGTGGCTGGATGAGAGTATACACTCGTAAAGGACAATGTGTTTAAGGCAATGTAGGTGAATGAGGGTGCTTCATTGGTGTTACGGCGCTCTTTTGTTGGATCGACTACTGATATTCAAGTTTGTTTGGTGGAACGTAGGAATTATGGGGGTATCCCTCGTGGGATGATAAATTATTAAGGGTGTGTTATATATTGAGTGGTGGAATTGGGATCAGATATGGTAATTTGTGCGCTTCATGGACCTCGAGACTAAGAGTTCTAATAAACAAATCATTTCTGTGGTCGCGAAAAGGTATAACAAGATGCCAATTTGAGGTTAGCCATGTGGGTTATCTCACGCGGAATAATCTACGTAGGTGTGTTCCTTATAATGTTGAGTAGAGAGTGTCTTTTCTACTAACAAGATGCATGTGTTGAGATTTGAATTTGACTCTAGTCGAGAAAGTTGAATTGATTGTCACGAGAATGAAGGCGAGCTTAGTAGTTGAATTGAGGTATTTTATGGTTTGTGTTACCTAAGCTTGTGAAGAATTTTGTTGAACTAGCTGTAGTAATATGGAAACATTCTTGTGTTTTATGATATGCGTGGCCTGGTCGAATTAGAGGAATTTAGTTTTGATAGCTTGATTAGGAGGAAATGGATTTCCAAGTGCTTGATGGTTTAAACCAGATATTTTCTACCGGTATGGGGAACGTGTTGTGTATTGTGAGTTCCTGAATGTTTCTTTCATTATCAATGGTGTACGAAGGTTTTGGAGCAAGGTTCTGTTTAATATGGGGTTTCCTACTAGAACTTGGTTGGTTTGAGTAGTTATGGTGATCGAGAACGGTGTTGCGAGTATACGAGTTGTGTAGTATGTTATGCGATTATATCTGGGGTTATTTTTATGGCTTGACACAGTTTGTTCAAACTTATATAGTGTGTGGATGTGAGATTTGGGTCTTGAAAAGAATTCTGGATGTTAGAAATTAGGCTCCAAGGATTTTGGGTTAAAGTTAAAGTAATGTTTATTATTCACTACAATGGGTTTAATGTTTTTCGGAATAATTGATTCTAATTTTTATGAATTATATGCCCTACCGGTATGAGGGTTCATTATGTGTTATGAAAAAAAAATATTTACGAAACTTATTGAGAAGAAGAAAGAAAGGAAATTGAAAACTGCAATTGGCACAATGTGAAACATTCTTGTGATACGGAGTGAGGACGAGATCCTCGTATTTGTTTTATATAATGTGAAATACTTAAACCAGGCTGTAAGCTGCGGTGGAGGTTATCTAAGGACGAGGTCCTTGTGGTAAAATATTTATGAGTTTAAAGTTTCCCTTTGTAAAGTTTAATTCGTACGATGATATTAAAAAGGGAGTCATGCCTGTTAGGTTGATTTTGATAATTCTTGTATATTTTATGTTCATATTCAGCCATTTTCGTGTTATAAACATTGAGTTTTGGCTTATGAGATGAGTTCCTTGGTGGCGTTAAATGTGACTCATGAATCCGAGTAAGTAATCATGAGGTCTTCATGCCTCACACTCTGTTGTCAGTATTGTGAAAAATTTGAAATGAGGTAGTGGTTAATATGAGATTTATTGATGATGTTGGAATTTAATTATGAACAACTATTAAGACCAGAGATGTGGTTATGATCATACATATGATGCGTTTCATGTTAAGATATCATTGTGATAATGTCGGGCTTGTAATGCGGAGATTAGTGTTATTGATATGCTTGTGGTGCTTTGTTGGGGTTGTGAACATGTTGTTAAGAGTTGTTTTGGTGTCCATCTGACAGGTGGATAGGCCCAATTACAGGGGAGACTCTGCAGAAATATTTGAAAAATTTGGGAGTTAGCCAAATTTTGGGGCCTGAGAAAGTTGAAATATTGGAGAATATCTATGATCTATATGAAGTCAAGAATAATAAGAGATGATGGTTAAAGTGAAAAGAGGATAATGGCGTGCCTAGTCATGACTTGTAAAACATTCGAGGACGAATGTTCTTGAGTGGGGGAGAATGTAACACCCCGGAAAATTTCTAAGTGTTTTAAGACCATTAAGAAGATTGACGAATGCTAATGATATCAATTCGGGTATGAACAAGACTGGTAATTTGAATGATATCAATTGATCATGAAAATATATGTATGAGGTTCATTAAAAATGGTTTAGGGTCTAAGAAGAGCCCTAACGCTAAGTCAAGTTGAAACATTTCATAATAGACTAAACTTTCAAATATGTACGCACAAGACCTCACTTTGGACGAGCATATCTACATATATATGAGGAGGTATGTGATGGAAAATCTATCACATTAAAGATCTTTGAGTCTAGTTTCCCACACATCAAACCGTGTGTCATTTGAATGTGTATACCGAAAGTTATGACAATTTTACTGGACTTGCGTCAGAGCGCAGCCTGAGCGCGCCCGCGCTAATAACTGACCTCTAAAAACCCCAAGGACGGGAAACGAGAGGTTTTAAGTCATTTTTCAAGGCTATGGCATCCTCTCCATCACCCATCCGGTCAAGGCTTCAAATACACTCATAAGGTGAGTTTTTAAGTGTGTTTTTATGGTGATTTCACTTATCAATCACTAGTTACAACATGGTTTTGATTGGATTATATAGGATTTCTTCAAAATCTCAAGAACACCCCAAAAGTTACCTTTCAAGATTTGTCTACAAGAGGTAATATTTCACCTTTAGACTCACATATATGGAGTTATTATGGAATTATAAGTATGAATCAAGTATTGGAGCTCATGGTATGGTGATTGGAAGCCATAAATTCTCAATTTAAATGAATACCCATTGTAGAGATTTAAAGTTAATTAATTGATGGAATTTTGTTGGTTGGGTGTGAATGGTTGATCACACATGTGATGTTAGGAGTATAAATTGTTAAAGAATAATGGTGGGATGATTTGTTGGTAAATTGTGGTAGTTGGGATGAGCTAATTCTATGGTTAAGAGATGTAGTCAAATGTGCACACATAGTGTTTGATGAAATGCCTACATGAGGTGAACCCACGAATATCTTTCTAATTAAGGCTCTTTTTGTTATGTTTCTAAATAGATGGAAGTTGCTAGAATTTACGAAATATTGTAGTAAGGTAAGGAAAGCTCAAGAAAGATTTGGAGCCTTTGGAAGTTGATTTGGGAGGCAAGCGTGTTGCGGAATAATTCCGGGCTAGTTTTGAGGTAAGTAATGTCTTTAAATCCTGTCCTGAGGGTATGAAACCCCGGACTATGCACCCTTTCACGGGTTTTGAAATAAAAAGGTGGAAACTTTGGAACATGGTTCCTAATTTGGGCGACTATTGAGTTGCGAAACCGATTTTTAAGCCTTTGCTTAATTAGTATTTATACATTATGATATGTTTTGGGCTGTAAGTTGTGCNTTTCTATGAAATTGTTTTGACACTCAGAGTATCTTGATACTACTTCTTGAAAATGAAACACTGTTTTTGGGTCGAGAACCCGGTGTATTATGGCCTGAGGGGCAAATTGAGAGTGCTGAGTAAGGATGCTGGCCTATATTGTGAGGATGATATGATATGAGTGAGGTTGCAGGCCTATATTGTGTGTGTGAATTATGCCATGCTGTGGCATATTATTGCGCTTGGGCTGTAGGAGCCCCTCCGGAGTCTGTAACACACCCCCAGTGAGCGCCGGTACCGATTGAGTGATGCCTGATGGGCAGAGTGATTGAGTGATGCATGATGGGAAGAGTGATTGTGAGGATGCCTGATGGGCAAAGTGATTGTGAGGATGCCTGATAGGCAGAGTGATTGTGAGGATGCCTGATGGGCAGAGTGATTGTGAGGTTGCCTGATGGGCTGATACTGAAAAATATTGTTACGAGAAATGATTATGGCCCGAGGGGCAGGTTTATAAAGATTTTTACTGTGATTTACTTCGTTTTCACACTGGTTTTACTGAGAATTTTACTGAGATATACTGATATTGCACTTGTTTCGAAGGTTTTTCTGAAAACTGATTTCGAACTCATTATTTGATGAATGTCACGTGGTGACTTGGTGTTTTACTGGTTTGTGGAATTGTGTACATGTTCTGTGTGTTTATATTACTCAGACTGTGATTTATTTTCATTACTACTGAGTTGGCGTACTCATAAAGACTCCCTGTGCCTCTGTGCACAGATCCAGGTACTAGCTCGCAGCAGTAGCTGACGCAGGTTCTACAACAGTATTTCACGGGATTTCAGTAGCTGTCCAGCGTCC
>ML254281.1:0-43348 GCA_005239495.1 Nicotiana undulata | reverse complement strand
TTGACCGCGCCTGCGATCCTTCACTTAACACTCAGAGTCCGCGCCTGCGAACCCATCCCCCGCTCCTGCGACCTCGCAGGTGCGACCTTCCTTCCGCCCTTGCGATGAATTTCTGCCCTTGCGCCTTCACTCTCGCGCCTGCGATGTCCGCACCTGCGGCCCAAGCATCGCAGGTGCGATCACACCAGCAGTAGCAGCTTCAGCTGCATTTCAAGTCCCAATTTCTCCGTTTAACGTCCGAAATCAAACCCGAGCCCCTCGGGACCCCAACCAAACTTAACAATATATCAAACAGGTTATTCAAACTTAGTCGAGCCATTAAAACACCAAAAACAACATCAAAACCATAAATTCTCATCCGATTTTAGCGTATGATTCCCAAAAACTTCCGAAACACGCATTTGATCAAAAACCCAACCAAACCATCTCCGAATGACCTGAAATTTTGCGGGCAAGTCCAAAATGACCTAACGAAGCTACAGCAACTCTCGGAATCCCATTCCGACCCTCGGATCAAAATCTCGCCTATCAACCGGAATTCGCCAAAATACTAACTTCGCCAATTCAAGCCTAATTCTACACCGGGCACCCTAAAAATATTCTGAACACACTCCTAAGTCCCAAATCACCTAACAAATCTATCCGAACCATAAAACCCATATTCCGAGGTCGTTCACCAATAAGTCAACTCCGGGTTGACTTTTCCAACTCTAAAGCTCTTGTTAGAGAGACTATGTGTCTCAATCCACTCTATTTTCGCTCCGAACCTGAACCAACCAGCCCCAACACTTCGTGAACAGTCTAACCGAGTTACTACAAGACAGAAATGAAGAAATAGATGCGTATACTGCGTAACGACGGACTGGGTCGTTACACAGTCAAAGGCTATAGTCAAAAGGAAGGGCTAGACTACAATACAACTTTCTCCCTTGTAGCCAAATTGGTTACAATTAGGTCCATTATGGCTCTTGCAGCCTCATGGTAGTGGATGATGGATATACACAACACATTTCTTAATGATGAATTGGTTGAAGAGGTGTACATGCATATTCCACAGGGGTTTTCCAGAAATGGCAGACTAAGAAGGTCTACAAGCATCATAAATCTCAGTATGGTCTTAAACATACACCAAGACAGTGGAATATGAAGTTAACAGAGGTGTTTCTAAAAATGGGATTCAAAAAAGTCACTATGATTATTCATTGTTCATCAGAGCCAGTGGTAGTGACACAGTTATCATCCTCGTGTATGTAGATGACCTATTGACAATAAGGAGCAACGATAAGATACTATGTGACAGTAGAATAGAGTTGCAGAAGAAGTTCATGATGAAGGATTTAGGAGAATATAAATTCTTTCTGGTAATTGAATTTGCAAGGTCAAACAAAGGAATTCCTCTGTGTCAAATGAATTATGCACTGGAGTTGATATCTGAAGTAGGCTTGGGTGGAGCAAAACCTTTTGGTACACCATTAGAATTAAATCAAAACTCACATCTATAGATTATGATAAATGCACTCAGAATGGAAAACACGAAGGTTATCAGGCACTTACGAATCCTAGCTGCTATTAGAGGCTAGTGGGAAGAGTGCTATATCTTACCATGACAAGACCTGATATCGCCTAAGCAGTCTAGGTCTTAAGCCAGTATATGCACTGTCCCAAGGTGTCACACATGGAGGCCACTCTTAGAGTAGTGAGATTTATCAAAAAGGCTATAGGCTTGCAGTTACTTATGCCTGCAGATGTCACGACCCCGAATTCCCACCTTCACGACCGTGATGGCGCCTAACATTTCACTTGCTAGGCAAGCCAACGTAACAGGATCTTAAACCAATTTTTAATCAATTACGAGAAGTAAAAATAATTAAATCAAATTACAATCAATACCGACTGTGAAATTACATAAACAACTTTAATATCTAATTTCAACTCGAATCTGGAGTCACAAATCACGAGCTTCTAGAGTTTTTACAAACAGGGTTTGGAATAAGTACAACTTTCTTGAATGAATAACAGTAAACTAGGGGGAATTGAAGGGAACTTTAAGGTCTGCGGACGCTAGCAGAACTACCTCGAGTCTCCAAAAATAAATCCAAGCTGAAATGTCTTACGGACAGCTGGGACTGATACCAAAATCTGCACAAGAAGTGCAGAGTGTAGAATGGGTATAACCGACCCAATGTACTCGACGAGGCTATGAAGAGACACCACATAAAAATAAACTTGTGCAGATAACAATATACGTACAACAATAACAAGTTAAAGCTAAACATGTGATTTTTGGAGGGGACATGCGAAAAAGGGGAACAAGATACAATAAACACTACATGGAATGATAATAAGAACAGTCAACAAACCTTTAACCAACAAAATGAATAAAACATAATGAAAAACACTGCACGGCATCACCCTTCGTGCTTTTACTCTCAATCTCGCTATGAAATAATAATATCGGCACGGCATCACCCTTCGTTCTTTTACTCTCAACCTCACTGTGAAACAATAATATCGGCAAGGCATCACCCTTCGTGTTTTTACACTCAACCTCGACGTGAATCAAAAATAATTGCACGACATCACCCATTGTGATTTTAATCTCACTTTCATCACAATCAACAGATACAACAGAACATCACCCTTCGTGCATTAATACTCTCCCTTACCATATAATAGTGACCATAAATAAAAGGGAGACAGAATAAGCATGAACATGCCTCACATCAACAACGTTTCCACAATATCGACCTAAACTTCAGAAAAACAGTACTCAAATATCTCAAATAGCTCATAAATGCGAAAAGAACGGTCAATTTAATAATTAACTAGGCTAAACATTGATTTCATGATCAAATAAGGAAATAAATTGCAGGAAAACAAGTTCCACCGCATTTTTTGACCCAACAACAACTCATAAGTACTCGTCACCTCACATATACATTGTACCAAACATCTAAACATGTAGCAAATAGTCAAACAAGTCCTAATCTCTCAAGTTAAGGTTAACCACGACACTTACCTCACTGCAAGACTAATTCAAACTCTACCGAGGCCTTTCCCCTAGAATCCGCCTCCAAATCACTCGTATCTAACAATAATTGACTCAATAATATCAAATATTTCTAGAGGAATCAATTACAATGCATAAATTTAAAATCTCCAAACCTTCCCCCAAATAGTCAAAAATCGACCCCGGACCCGTTCCGTCATTACCCGAGGTTCGGACCAAAATCCATTTACCCATCACCCCCGAGCCCGGTTATATAATTTGTTTCAAAATCCGACCTCAATTTGAGGACTAAATTCCAATTTTATAAAAATTCCTAATTCTACCCAAACACCCAATTTCCACCATGAAAATCCTAGATTTTAGGTTGAAATCTATGAAATGTAATAGGTAATTGAAAGAAAGTAGGTTAGAATCACTTACCAAAATCTTGGGGAAGAAAATCTCTTGGGAAAATTGCCTCTGAGGATTTCTAGTTTGAAACTTTTAAAGAATGGCGAAATCCTGTAACTGGTTTTATTTTTAATCAGTGGGCGTTAGGTTTTCATCGCGTTCGCGTGAAACTTGACGCGTTCGTGAAGAGCAAAGCCTCAGTGATTATGAGTTCGCGATGGTCTATCCCCCCTTGCCATCACGTTCACGAGCCTGGGCTCGCGTTCGCGTAGAAAAAACCCCTACTCCCCACCCAAACCCCTATTTATCACGTTCGTGTATAGCTGGACGCGTTAGCAAAGAGTGACCCTACCACGGCTTCGCGTTCGCGTTCGCATTCACGTCCTCAGCCTCGCATTCACGTAGAAGAAAAAACCATCCCAGACCTGATTCCCCTTCGCGATCGCGAGAGAGGCTTCGCGATCGCGAAGCACAACACTAGATGACAACTGAAGCTTCAAAAAACCAGATTTTGCTAAGTTCAAATGGTATGTAGTCTATCCGAAACTCACTTGAGCCCTCGGGGCTCCAACCCAAACATGCATACAAGTCTAAAAATATCATACGGACTCGCTCGCACTATGAAAATACCAAAATAACGCCTAGAACTACGAATCGGACACCAAATCAAATGAAATTTTCAAGAAAACTTTAAAAATCTATTTCAACAACCGAACGCCCGAATCACGTCAAACCAAGCTAGGGACCTCCGAATTCGATTTCGGGCATATGCCCATGTCCCAAATCATGATATGGACCCAACGGGACTGTCAAAACTTGGATTTGGGTCTGTTTGCTCAAAACGTTGACCGAAGTCAACTCAAATGAATTTTTAAGGAAAACTTTCTTATTTGATTAGTTTTTAACATAAAAGCCTTCCCTTAAAATACCCGGAATGCGCACGCAAATCAAAGAAGGCTTAAAGATTCTATTGGAGGTTTCCAAACACATAATTAGGTTCTAAAACTCTAGATAGCCTATCGGGTCATCACAATCTCCGCCTCTAAAACAAGTGTTCGTCCTCGAACGGACATAGAAAAGTACCTGGGCTGGTGAAAAGGTGTGGATATCTACTCCACATATCTGGCTCGGACTCCTAAGTGGATGCCTCGACTGGCTGACTTCTCCATTGCACTCGAGCTGAAGGATAACTCTTAGACCTCAACTGTCGAACTTACCGGGCTAAATAGCCACTAGCTCCTCCTCGTAAGTTAAATCCTTGTCCAATTGGACTGAGCTGAAATCTAACACATGGGTCGGATCACCGTGATGCTTATGGAGCATGGACACATGGAACACCGAATGAACTGCTGATAAACTAGGTGCCAATACGAGCATGAAATCCACCTCACCCACTCTCTCTAGAATCTCAAACGGTCTGATGTACCTAGGGCTCAACCTGCCCTTCCTTCTGAACCTCATCACACCCTTTTTGGGTGATACTCGAAGCAATACTCTCTCTTCGACCATGAATGCAACATCACAAACTCGATGATCGGCATAAATCTTTTTCCTGGACTGGGCTATGAGAAGTCAATCCTGAATAATCTTAACCTTATCCTAGGCATCATGTACCAAATCTCTACGTAGAAATGGAGCCTCCCCCGGCTCAAACCATCCATCTAGCGATCGACACCGCCTCCCGTATAATGCCTCATAGGGAGCCATCTGAATGCTTGACCGGTAGCTGTTGTTGTAGGCAAACTCCGCAAGTGGAAAGAATTGATCCCACGAACCTCCACAGTCTATAACACAAGCGCGGAGAATATCCTCCAATATCTGAATGATGCACTTGGACTGTCTGTCCGTTTGAGGATGAAACCCTGTGCTCAACTCAACCTGCGTGCCCAACCTATGTTGTACTTCTCTCCAAAAGTGTGAGATGAACTGCGTACCTCGATCAGAAATGATAGACACGGGCACACCGTGAAGACAGACGATCTCGCGGATGTAGATCTTAGCTAACTACTCTGAAGAATAGGTAACTACCATAGTAATGAAATGAACTTTCTTGGCCAACTTGTCCACAATAACCCATACCGGATCGAACTTCCTTTGAGTCCGTGGGAGTCCAACAACAAAATCCATAGTGATACGCTCCCGCTTCCACTCAGGAATCTCTATCTTCTGAAGCAAACCACCAGGTCTTTGTTGTTCATACGTTACTTGCTGACAATTTAGACACCGAGCTACATAAGAAACTATATCCTTCTTCATCCTCCTCCACCAATAATGTTTTTGCAAGTCCTCATACATCTTTGCGTCACCCGGATGAATAAAATAAAAGGAACTGTGGGCCTCCATAGGAATCAACTCACGAAGTCCATCTACATTGGGCACACAAATACGCCCTTGCATCCTCAAAAATCCATCATCTCCAACAGTAAACTTCTTGGCACCACTGTGCCACCCTATGTCTTTAAGGACAAGAAAATGAGGGTCATAATACTGCCGCTCCCTGATGTGCCCAAACAAGGAAGACCAAGCGACTGTACAAGCTAGAACACAAATAGGCTCTGAAATATCCAACCTCACAAACTGATTGGCCAAATCCTGAACATCTGATGCAAGCGGTCTCTCACCATCTGGAATGTACCCAAGGCTGCCTATACTTGTTGTCTTTCTACTCAATGCACCTGCCATCATATTGGCCTTCCCGGGATGATACGAGATGGTGATATCATAGTCTTTCAATAGCTCCAACCACCTCATCTGCCTCAAATTGAGATCCTTTTTCTTTAACAAATATTGAAGGCTCCGATGATCCGTGAAAACCTCACACGACACGCCATAACGATATTGCCTCCAAATCTTCAGTGCATGAACAATGGCTGCAACTTCTATGTCATAAACATGGTAAGTCTTCTAATGAAATTTCAACTGCCAGGATGCATATGCAATCACCCTGCCATCCTGCATCAATATTCCACCGAGCCCAACAAAGGATGCATCACAATATACATTATAAGATCCTGAACTTGTGGGCAACACCAACAATGACGTTGTAGTCAAAGTAGTCTTGAGCTTCTGAAAGCTTGCCTCACACTCGTCCAACCATCTGAAAGGGGCACCCTTATAGGTCAACCTAGTCAATGAGGCTGTTATAGATGAGAACCCCTCCACAAACCGGCAGTAATAACCCGCCAAACCCAAGCAACTCCGGATCTCGATGGCTGAACTGGGTCTAAACTAGTTTTGAACTACCTCAATCTTCTTGGGATCCACCTAAATGACCTCTCCCGATGCGACGTGCCCCAAGAAAGCGACTTAATCCAACCAAAACTCGCACTTTGAAAACATATCATATATATAGTTGTCTCTTAGAGTTTGAAGTACAATCCGAAGATGCTGCTCATGCTCCTCTCGACTGCGGGAGTAGATCAAGATATCATTAATAAACACAATCACAAAGGAATCCAAATAGGGCTTGAACACTTGGTTCATCAAATCCATAAATGCTACTGGGAATTTGTCAACTCAAAGGATGTCACTAGAAACTCATAATGTCCATGCCGAGTCCGAAAAGCTTTCTAGGGACATCAGATGCCCTAATCCTCAACTGATGGTAGCCAGACATCAAATCTATCTTCGAAAACACCTTGGCATCCTGAAGCTGATCAAATAAGTCATCAATCCTCGGCAATGGATACTTATTCTTGATGGTGAATTTGTTAAACTACCGATAATCTATGCACATCCTCATCGATTCATCATTCTTCTTCAAAAACAACACGGGCGCACCCAGGGAGAGACACTAGGTCTAATGAAACCCTTACCAAGCAAATCTTGTAACTGTTACTTCAATTATTTCAACTCTGGCGGGGCCATATTGTATGGTGGAATAGAGATGGGTTGAGTGCCCGGAGCCAAATCATTACAGAAGTCAATATCTCTATCAGGTGGCATCCTTGATAGATCTGCAGGAAACACCTCTAGAAACTCACGAACAACTGGTACTTAATCCATGGAAGGAACCTCCGCACTAGAATCGCGGACATAAGCAAAATAAGCTAGACACCCCTTCTCGACCATATGTCGAGCCGTCATACAAGAGATAACCCTTCTGGTAGAATGGCAAGAAATACCTCTCCACTCTAATCGGGGAAACCCCAGCAATGCTAAGGTCACTGTCTTGGCGTGGCAATCAAATATAGCATGATAAAGTGACAACCAATCCATGCCCAAGATGACATCCAAATCAACCATATCAAGAAGTAGAAGATCTACGCTAGTCTCGAGACTCCCAATGGTGACCCCAGACACGATAGACACGATATACAACTATAGAATCTCCCACGAGTGTGGACACATACACATGAGCACTCAAAGGATCACGAGGCACAAACAGATACGACGCAAAATAGGCTGACACACAGGAATAAGCAGAGCCCAGATCAAATAGAATGAAAGCATCCCTATGGAAAACTGAAACAATACATGTGATAACATCGTCAGATGACTCAGTCTCAGGCCTAGCTGGGAAAGCATAACATCGGGGTTAGGCCCCACCACTCTGAACCACGTCCATGGGACGGCCTCTAACTGACTGGCCTCCACTTCTCATGATCTGACCTCCACCTCTAATAGTCTGACTTGTACCTCTGGTTTCTTGACCCCTGCCTATGGCTAGCTGAGCAGGCGGTGTAGCAATTGGTGCTAGAACCATGGCAAGAGAATCCTACTGTTGTGAACTGCCCGGTGCCCGTGGGCAAAACCTAGCAATGTGCCTCGAGTTACCACAAGTATAACAGGACCTTAGCTGTTGTGGAGGCTAGCCTTGAAACTGACCTTGTCGACCTGATAACCACCCTGAAAACTCTGGAGTGGAGGTGCACTAATAGGAGCTGGTGGTGCACTGTAGGCTAGCTGATTGAGATGAGACATATGAGGGTCGCGACCACATGGAGTGCTTAATGAAATGTCCTGGTAGGATGGCCTCTACCAAAATTACCCCTGCCTCTAGATGAGGCACCACTGAACCCACCAGAATGATTTGGTCTTTTGTCAGACCCCTGCCCTCTCTCATGTGCAAGAACCATCTCGACCCGGCGGGCGACATTGGCGTCCTCCTAAAAAGATATCTCACCCCCAATCTCCTTGGCCATCTGAAGCCTGATGGAATGAGCGAGTCCATCTATAAACCTCCTCGCCCTCTCCCTCTCAGTAGGAAGCAAAAAAAGAGCTTGACGAGATAGATCCACAAAACGGGTATCGTATTGAGTAACAGTCATACTACCCTACTGGAGACACTGGAACTGCTGACGATAAACCTCTCTAAATGTGATAGGGATGAGCTTCTCTAGGAAGAGCTGAGAGAACTGGTCCCAAGTAAGAGCAGAAGACCTAGGTGGTCTGGTCAAAACATAATCCCTCCACCATTTCTTGGCAGAACCCATCATCTGAAATACAGCAAAATTGACCCCATTGGTCTCCACTATACCTATGTTTTGCAGCACCTCATGGAAGCTGTCAAGATAATCATGTGGGTCCTTGGAATGTGAACCACTGAAGCGAACTGGAAAGATCTTAGTAACCTTGTCCAATCTCCATAAAGCCTCAGAAGACATGACTGGTCCATCACCGGCATGTACCGCAACAACTTGCTGAACTACACCAACTGGCGGGGCTACTAGAGTTTGATACTCTAGAGCCATCTGCTCCAAAGTGTGAGTAGCGAGAATCTATGCACCTCCCCCATCCTGAGAGATGCCTGGTGCCATAGAAAATGTACCGTCCTGGGCCACTCTCTCCATAAGGCCCACTAAACGGACTAAAGCGTCCTGAAGCATTGGGATGGGGATGAACCTCTTTGGGACATGAGCTGGTCCAGCAAGTATTGTCTGAGCTAGAACCTCCTCATCATAATCCACCTGAGGCTCCACTACTGGTGCTGCTTCTCGAGCTCTAGATGAGCTCTACCTCTGCCTCGGCTTTTGGCGCGGCCTCGGCCTCGACCTTTGCCCCTCGTAGGAGCTGCCACTAGGGGCTCCGGCTGCTGTCTAGCTGAAGACGTAGCATGTGTTCTCGCCATTTGTGGAAGGACAAGAATAGAAAAGTTCAATCAACAATGATAGAATAAAATCGCATGATAGAGAAGAATAGAAGTGAAATTTGTTCCTAAACTTCATAACCTCTTGAAGATAAGTACAGACGTCTCTGTACCGATCCTCCAGACTCTACTAAGCCTGGTCGTGACTTGTGAGACCTAGGTAACCTAGCGCTCTAATACCAACTTCTCACGACCCGGAATTCCCACCTTTGAGACTGTGATGGCACCTAACATTTCACGTGCTAGGCAAGCCAATGTTAGAGGATCTTAAGCCAATTTTTAATCAATTACGAGAAGTAAAAACAATTAAATCGAACTTCAATTAATACTGAGTGCGAAGTAATATAAACAACTCTAATATCTAATTACAACCCGGATCCGGAGTCACAATTCACGAGTTTCTAGAGTTACTATAAACAAGGTTTGAAATAAATACAACAGTCTTCAATGAAAAAGAATAGTAAACTAGGGGAAATGGAAGGGGACTTCAAGGTCTTCGGACGCCAACAGAACTACCTTGAGTCTCCAAAAGCAAATCCAAGCTGAAACACCTCACGGATAGCTAAGACCAATCACAAGAAGTGCAAAGTGTAGTATGAGTACAACCGACCCAATGTACTCCGAAATGTCGAGCCAATCCTCGACGAGGTAGTGACGAGGCTATGACAAGACACCATGTAGAAATAAAACGGTGCAGATAAAAATATACGTACAACAATAACAAGTAAAAGCTAAACAATGGTTTTGGGAGGGGACATGCGAAAAAGGGGCACAAGATATGATAAACACTATAGGGAATGATAATAAGAACAATCAATAAACCTTTAACCAACAAAATGAATAAAACATAATGAACAAAACTGCACGGTATCACCCTTCGTGCTTTTACTCTCAACCTCACTATGAAACAATAATATCACCACGACATCACCCTTCGTGCTTTTACTCTCAACCTCAATATGAATAAAAAATAATTGCATGGCATCACCCTTTGTGCTTTTAATATCATTTTCATCACAATCAATAGATACAACACGACATCACCCTTCGTGCATTAACACTCTCCCTTACCATATAACAGTGAACATAAATAAAAGGCAGGCAGAATAAGCAAGAACATGCCTCACATCAAAAACGTTTCCACAATACCATCCTAAACTTCAGAAAAATAATACTCAAATATCTCAAATAGCTCATAAATGCAAAAAGAATGGTCAATTTAATAATTAACTAGACTAAGCATTGATATCATGATAAAAGAAAGAAATAAATTGCAAGAAAACAAGTTCCACCACGTTGTTTCACCCAACAACAACGCATAAGTACTCGTTACCTCACATATACGTTGTACCAAACCTCTAAAAATGTAGCAAATAGTCAAACAATCCATATTCATATTAAATAAATTTGAAGTAAAAGAACCCAGATTCCAAATGAACAAATTCAAACTTGAAAAGACACGATACTTACCTCTCTCCAATACTAGTTCAAAGCTCTACCGGGGCCTTTCATCTTGAATACGCCTACAAATTACTCGTATCTAACCACAATTGACTCAATAATATCAAATATTTTTAAAGGAATCAATTACAATGCATAAATTTTAAATTTCCAAACTTTTCTCCAAAAAGTTAAAAATCGACCCCGGACTCGCTTGGTCAAAACCCGAGGTTCAGACAAAAATCCATTTACCCATCACCCCGAGCCCGGTTATATAATTTGTTTCGAAATCCGACCTCAATTTGAGGTCTAAATTTCAATTTTATAAAAATCTCTAGTTCTACCCAAACCCCTAATTTCCACCATGAAAATCCTAGATTTTAGGTTGAAAACTTATGAAATGTAATGGGTAATTCATAGAAAGTAGGTTAGAATCACTGACCAACCAATTGGGGAAGAAAAACTCTTGGAAAAATCGCCTCTAGGGATTTCTAGTCTTGAAATATTGAAAGAATGGAAAAATCTCGTAATTGTTTCTGCTTTTAATCATTGGGTGTCAGGTATTCATCCCATTCGCGTGAAACCTGACGCGTTCGCGAAGAGAAAAACCTCATTAACTTACGCGTTCGCGATGGTCTGTCCCCCCCGGCCATCTCGCTCGCGAGCCTGTGCTCGCATTATCGTATAACAAACCCCTACTCCCCACCTAGACCCCTTATTCATCGCGTTCGCGTAGAGCTGGACGCGTTCGCAAAGGGTGATCCCACCACTGCTTTGCATTCGCGTCCTCAGTCTCGTGTTAGCGTAGAAGACAAAACCACCCCAGCCCAAATTCCCCTTCTCGATCGCGAATCACAACACCAGATGACAGGTGAAGATTCAAAAAACTAGATTTTTCTAAGTTCAAATGATTCGTAGGCTATCCGAAACTCACCCAAGCCCTCGGGACTCCAACCTAAACTTGCAAAAAAGTCTAAAAACATCGTACAGATTCGCTCGCGTGATCAAAACACCAAAATAATGCCTAGAACTACGAATTGGACACCAAATCAAATGGAATTTTCAAGAAAACTTCAAAACTTCTATTTCAACAACCGGATGTCCAAATCACGTCAAACCAACTCATATTTTCACCAAATTTGACAGACATGTCATAAATATAGTAATGGACCTATGGGTTCCGAAACCAAAATACAGACCCGGTATCAATAAATTCAAACATCGGTAAATTCTTTAAAATCATTAAACCTATAAACTTTCAATTTTCAACAAAAAATAATAACTCGAGTTAGGGACCTCCGAATTTAATTCCGGGCATACTCCCAAGTCCCAAATCACGATACAGAGTCACTAGGACCGTCAAAATACAGATCCGGGTTCGTTTGCTTAAAATGATGACCAAAGTAAACTCAAAAAATATTTTAAGGCAGTAGAAAGTACAGGCAAGCTAGTTGCCTACCATGATTTTGATTGGAGATCGTGTGTAGAGACCAAGGGTATGTTACTGGGTACTTGGTCAAATTTGTAAATTCATTGGTATCTTGGAAATCAAAAAAACAAATGACGGTGTCCAGGAGTTTAACTGAGGTTGAGTTCATAAGTATGGCTTCATATGCAGTAGAACTTGGCTTGTAAGACTATTTAAGGAGCTTGAAATCATAATTTAGCAGCCTATAAGCGTGATATGTGATAGTAACACTGCTATACAAATAGTTTTTAATCCTATCTTACATAAAAGGACCAAACATATTGACATTGATTGTCATTTAGTTAGAGAGAAACTCTATCAAGGAATGCTGAAAACAGAATATGGACATACTAAAGATCAGCTAGAAGATTTGGTGACAAAAAGCTTGGGGAAGTTTCAACATGATTACCTACTGAACAAGATGGGAGTAAAGAATGTATATCAGCCATCAGCTTGATGGGAAGTTTTAATTGAAGTTAGAGTGACAAGCCGATAAGTTAAATAGAGTTAGAAGCTTAACCGTAGGTTGTGGATAGAAGTTAGTTAGCACAATGTTTAGATGGTAGTTATACTGTAATTCTTTATAAATACTTTGTATACTCATGTATACATACACGATTATTCATTTTCTTCATAATAACTGAATTAGTTTCTCTCATTCTTTGAGTGTTGCCTTCTTTTACATGTCTTCTTCCTTGAGCTCAACCTTCAGATCCATGACTGCTAACTCTCTTTCTCTCTCTCTCTCTCTCTCTATATATATATATATATATATATATATATATATATATATATATATATATATATATATATATATATATATATATTTAGGTGTCCTTTCTTGTGGAACGCTGACAACGATATTTAAAGTCTAGGTGTTCTTTTTTTTTGTATTTTGAAATACTTAATTTGCTTATAAAATAAGTAAAGTGAACCTGAAAGATCTTTTTATATAACTATTATGGGCTTTTAGATACTCTAATAATAGTTGAAATAGATAAATAAAATACTTGAAGAGTACCATAGAAATTGATCCAGACTATTAATATTTTATTTGCAAAGGTGGCATGTACCCACTGCTCCATTGAAAATTAGTGCAGCTAATCCAGTCCCGAATGAGGAATGTTTCAATTTTGAAAATGTAGACAACACAACTTGTCACGACTCAAAAATCACTAGTCGTGATGGCACCTAACTCGCCCCGCTAGGTAAGCCAACTAACAATCGACACAATTCAAATGAAATTATAGAAAAATAATGAAGAGTTATCTGAACATTTACAAATTAACCCAAGAACTGGTAGTACGAATCACGAGCTTCTAAGACTTGGAATTTACAAAAATCATACAAATAATTACATGATCCATTTGAAAATTACATAAACAGATTAACAAAATTTAAAGCTACCAAGGACAAGTGGAAGCTATATCTGGAATGCACGAACATCTTCAGGGTCAACTCCAGACATTACCAGCAGCTTCGTTCCAAAATCTGCACGCAAGGTGCAGAAATGTAGTATGAGTACAACCGACCCCATGTACCCAATAAGTTTTTCATCTAACCTTATCGAAGTAGTGACGAGACTTTTTAGTAAAAAGATGCCCACTAATAAAAATCAGTACCAAAATCTAGCAATAGAACTATACTACAGTATAATAGGATAGAGTACACGAAACAAATGTACAAAATAATAACAGAGTATTAGAATAGATCACAATTCAACAGTTTCCAATATACCAACCAATCTTTTCCTTAGAACGAAACCAATAAACCACAATAATCACCCCATAACTTTCATAGCGTGAAGAAGATACTCTGATATCAAGTCAATTGCACGGCAACACCTTCGTGCATGGCAGGGATGTCGATAACAGTAATGACAAAGTAGGAAATAAAAAAATAGCAATAATGAACGAGAATGTACATAAGGGCATCAGTAACAGCCTAGGCGGAAAGCATAGAGGTGATGAAAATAATCAGAAAAAGGAATGTAACTTCAACTAACTAGCATGGTGGAGGCATAAATACAAATATAACGAATAAAACGGGAACACATAATCTTTGTGCGTTAACAAGTAGAAGCATGAATGGCTAACACGGTAGAAGGCATGTACGAAGTGTAACCAAAATAGATACGACAAAGATATAATTATGACGGCAGGAAGTAGACATGGTATTTGCAATTTTAGCAAGTAGAAGGCATGAGTGACACAACAACAAATAAGCTAAAGAACAAGGACAGGACATTACTGACAAGTCACATAAGAACCATAAATACAATAATAATAGCTCAATGTAACGGCATGAACGTATACACAAAGGAAAGATATTACAATATAATGCATGTACCTCGTCCTCACCTGCACGGAAAAACCCATCGTGCCATGAACTCATAATAATTTAAAGCATGATAATATAAATGAAATGGCACGACATCACCCTTCGTACTTTACACTCACATAATATGGCACGGAATCACCCATCGTGTTTTTACTCACAAATGATATAGCAAGCCATCACCCTTCGTGCTTTTACTCTCGATAAATATGGCACGGCATCACCCTTCGTGCTTTTACTCTCGATACATATTGCACGGCATCACTCTTCGTGCTTTTACTCTCAATAATATGGCACAGAATCACCCTTCATGCTTTTACTCTCAAATAATATGGCACGACATCACCCTTCGTGCTTTACACTCTTCCTTACCAAGTATATGTATATCAATGACAAACAAGGCAGGAAGCATAAATAATGTCAAGGAGAGTGTTTAAACGAATATTCCAAACGAATCCCAATCACAACTTTTCAAGCCAACAATAGTTCAATAAACCCGCAAGAACCTTATTATTAAAGTATTTCAACAAATCTCACGAATAATCTACACCACAAGTATAGAATCTAGTATCTCAAGAATAAGGGATGTAGAAATGTATTAATGATTATGCATAGTGATTAACGAATTAGACACATCAATATATTCAGAATCCCATTAAATTTGATCAAGTTATAATAAGCTAAGTCTTAGTTCTCACATTTAATATTATGTTCTTAGTAACTAGGAGTCGGGTAAGGCATGAAGCAAGAAGGTCACGTGATTCTACAAGACACAATTTATAACATAATTTACCCCTAAGCATGGTTAACCCTGGAAAATGCATATATGTTCGTCACCTCATATATGTATCACCCCCCCCCCATCCCATGTAGCAAACAATATAAAATAGTAGGAAAAATTCCCTCAACAAAGTTAGGCAAGACACATACCTCAATTCGGCTAACTCAATACTCAATTTAGCTTTTCCTTTACAAATTCACCTCCGCTCGGCACAATCTAGCTAAAAATGACTTAAATACATCACACAATGCAAGGAAAACAATTTCAATTAATAAAGCTCTAATTTTTATACAATTTCTAAAAAGTAAACAAATGTCAACCCCTGGCCTGCTCGTCAAAACCCGGGTCCAATGGTAGGTCTTGACTACCCATAGCCTCACGAATCCAAATACGTATTTTGTTTTCAAATCCTAGTCACTCGACTCTCAAATCCTAAATTTTTATTTTTCAAAGTTTTGATAAAATCCCCAAATTTTTCCGTAGATTCTCATGAATTTGATGTTAAATATTATGTACAATCATGAAATGTAGTTGATAATTGATTAGAGGTACTTAACCAATCATTTGGTATGAAAATCCTTTCATAAAATCGCCTCAAATCGAAGCTAGGGTTCAAGATATAACAAAATGAAGCTAAGTCTCAGAATTCTCAGCATTTAGCAGGCTGCAGATGTCGCATTTGCGACCTCCGCAAATGCGGACAAAAAATCACAAATGCGACCGCTCACTGACGAGGCCTTCATCGCAAATGCGATACAGAGTTTCCAAATGTGTAACTCTTCATGCTTCACAAAAGCAATAAATTCATCGTAAATGCAATCTAGTCTCCAGTAGCGCAGGTTCGCAAATGCGAACACTACCTCACAAATGTTATAGTCACATTTGCGACCAAAACATCGCAAATGTGATGAAACTAGAACAACACTCAAGGTTCTTACCAAACCACTCCGAAGCTAATCTGAAACTCACCCGAGCCCCCGAGGCTCCAAAACAAACACCCACACAAGTCTAAAAACGTAACACGAACTCGCTCGAGCGATCAAAACATCAAAATAACATCTAGAATCACAAATCGAACACCAAAATGCATGAAGATCAAAGTAAACTTCAAGAAACTCTAGAATCGCAACCGATCGTCCGAACCATATCAAATCAACTCCAAAAAGGTGTCAAATTTTGCAGACAAGTTCTATATGATGAAACAAACCTACTTAAGGCTTCAAATCACGCATAGCAACCTCGAAACGACGAGTCGCACCTCAAGTCAAAATCAATGAACCTTCGAACTTCAACTACTACAACCGATGTCAAAACCTAACCAAACACGTCCAATTGACCTCAAATTTGCAAACACGTCACATTTAACATTACGGACCTACTCCAACTTTCGGAATCAGAATCCGACCCCGATATCAAAAAGTCCACTCCCGGTCAAACTTCCCAAAAATCCAACTTTCGCCATATCAAGACTAATTCGACTACGGACCTCCAAATTACAATTCGGACGCGCTCCTAAGTCCACCCAACGGAACTCACGAAACTCCATTCTGAGGTCCAATGTTAAAAGGTCAAACTTGGTCCATTCTTCCAACTTAGAGCTTAAATCTTGAAGTTCATTCTTCCAAATCGATTCTGGATAACTTGAAAACCAACACCGATAATTTACGCAAATCATAATACATCATGCGGAGATACTCGATCCCTCAAACTACCGAGCGAAGTGTAGATTCTTAAAATGACCAGTCGAGTCATTACACAATTATACAACAATATAAGACAAAATTAAGGATAATCCTTTTGAAATTGTGGTATGCCTGGCTGGAGTTGCTATGCTCAAGTTTTTCCTATTGTCCTATTTTGCTCACTGCAAATACCCTCTTTCATTATTTTTAATTGTTAACGTCGATTTCTACAGTCAAAGTACTTACATAGACTGAGAGTTAGCCAAAGTCTTGGGTTCAAGTTATAGATAAAACAAAAAGGGAAAAACTTGCATTTTCCACTACCCTTCACGTTTAAATAACTCGGCACTTCACTCGGGCTATGTCCAAGTCAGGAGCGGGTAAGGTTTCTCATTGGGTCATGAGGCTCTGACCATGCATCTATTAATATCTTAATTCCTTTATTTATAATTATTTTATTTATTCACTAATATTTAGCTGGTCAATAATCAATTTCTTGGATAAAATTTCTAGATATGTAAATTATTCAAGAATAATTAGGATACAGATATTTCAATACAAGAAAAAAGAAATCAAACATATTGAGTATTGAATGCGTTATCAAAATTCAAACACACATGTTATGTGTATCAGACAAATATATTGAGTATTGCATATTGCTTCTCATTTTTCCTAGCTCGTACTATCATAATAGACTCGGGTAACAAACCTAACCGATAGTGTTTAGTATATAACTTTCTCAGAAGCAAAGCAACATGAACTTTTGCAGTATACTCTGATCTGTTATTTAACTCTTCGTTTCTTTTCATGTTCCTATCTGAATTTTACTTCAATAATCATGTGTTGCACTCGATCGACCACTACTACTTTATCACAATTGGCATAAACTTAATTAATATAAGTATATTGATCACACCCAACTATGTCTTATAAAAAGGATTAAGGGATTGCTGCAAATACATTACTAAAACGAGAAAATTTGCGATTGTCAAATCAATCAAAAATCTATCAAAAATCGTATTTTTCCAACTGATTTCCGACGGGAAAAGGTTAATCGAAAAACACGTGGTCGCAAAATTATTTGCGACAGAATCAATCAAAATTTTCTGACGGATTCAGTCATAGATTAAATGTCACGACCCAATTTCCAATTCAGGTCGCAATGGCGCCCAACACCGGAGTCAGGCAAGCCAACACTAGTTTGCTAACGAGATCACTTAAATTAATGAGATGTTCCAATACTTGTTCACTTTTAATTTAAGAAGTCCTTTAATGAAAGTGGAGTAAGTGAGACAAATTGATCTTAAAGTAGCTCAAAAATCGTTTGCCAGCATAAACAGAGTAGCAAGATACTAGCGAGTCAACTACGTGCGCCAAGACCTAGTGTCACAAGTCCACAGGCGACTAGTGGAATATACAAATAGACAAAATAAATGTACAACTGTCTGAAAGGGATAGACAGAAATATCCCAAAAATAATAGAAACTCCACAGTGCTGCTGAGGAACGCCAGGCAGAGCAGCTCACCATGTAGTCTAGTACAAGTAACACTCTCAGGAACGCGCTCCGGTATGATAACCAGCCTCAGGACCTGTAAAATTAAGTACATAAGCATAATATGAGTACATATAAACAAATATATTCCCAGTGAGTATCCCGTCTAAACTCGAAGAAGTAGTGACGAGAGGTAGACGTATTACTCACTAGGGTCGTTATCGATAATATGATTTAATGAATCTAGACAGGATTAACATTTATGGAAAGCAAGTAGACATAGAGCATCAGTATATAAAAATATCGATCTACCTGCAAGTGCCAAGTAATAATATTTAATAAAAATCACAAGTTTCTTTCCCCACAGAACAATTAAATTGGTAAGAATAATAATAAGACTCTCAATCAAGCACATAGCATATAATATGCCGAGGCGTACGGCCGAAGCGGCGCAAAGATTTAAATGTGCACTGCCGAGGGTCGAGCGGCACGAACCATAGATGCATCTATTACCCCGCTCGCGAATCGATCATGCGATGCGGTTGACACAAATATAAGGCTACCCCGCTCACGAGTTATACATGTGACACAGGTGCTCGTAGACATACATATAATCATCAGAAAATTCAGGAATTTATCATGGTTTATACTTGAAATCAGAGATTTAAGCACTTAAACTTACACATAACTTCCAAATATCCTCATATCAATTTCAAAGATAATAAGCAACTAGAACAAATGTAAAGGTACATGTGAGGCACATAAAGGCATGCTTGTGAAATCCTAAATTCTATCCAACATAATTTAGTAGTAGCTACGCACGGACTCTCGTCACTTTGTGCGTGCGTAGCCCCCACAAATAAGGCTAATTCAATCATTTAAATTTATCTATGGGGACAATTCCCTCTTACAAGGTTGGAAAGGAGACTCACCTCGCGTAGAATCTACTTCCCGGGTCAAGAACGCGCCCGAAACTCCAAACTTTACACCCGAGGACTCGAAACTAGTCAAATGATATATAAATATGTCAATGCATGCTCAAAGTATGGAAATTCTCCTACTTATTTAGTAAATTCACTATTCTTGAAGAAATCCCAAAATACACCCCCGGGCCCACATGCTCGGATTCCAGAAATTTTGGAAAATAACACTCACCCATAGCTTAAAGATCATTAATTTATAGTTTTTGTATGATTTCATGGTAGAAAAGTGGTGAAATTCCCTAAAGTTCATCAACCCTAGGTTTTCACTCTAATCCCTTTGATTTCAACTAATTAGATGTTAATCTACCTAAATTTTGGTGCATTAATCTAACATTTAAATGGGAATTACTTACCTCTTAGTAGCTAGGCCGAATACCCTCTTGAAAGCTCTCAAAATCGCCAATGGAGGAGAAGAAATGATAAAAAAATGGCCAAATACTGTATTAAATGAGATCACTGCCTTCAGTGATCTCGCACCTGCGGCTCGAGGACCGCACATGCGGTCTCGCACCTGCGAAAGTGTCCTAGGAAGCCTGGGGGCCGCACCTGCGGAGGAAGTCCCGCAACAGCGGGTCCGCGCCTGCGAAAGAAGGTCCGCACCTGCGGTTTGGACCAGCTCCCCTGGTGGTCGCACCTGCGGAGCCTTGACCGCAATGGCGGTCTCGCACCTGCGAACTGGGCAACCGCACCTGCAGTCAAACCAAATCTGGTGCACCAGCAGCTGAAGCTGTTGGTTTTTGGCTCCATTTGGTGTCCGGGAGGCACCTGGGCCCACCCGAGCCCCCGTGCAATTATACCAACAAGTCCTAAATCATATTACGGACTCTCTTGAGCCTTCAGAACACCCAAAACAACGCTAAACTCAAAATCACCCCTCAAAACCCCTAGAATCAAACTTAAGAATTTCTAAGTTCTTGAATTCGGTTTCAATGCACCGAACCGGCCTATACTACTCGGAATGACACCAAATTTTGCAAGCAAGTCATAAATGACATAACGAAACTATTCCCGGTCTCGGAATTCCGTTCGTACCTCGATAACACAAAACACGTCCCAAACCAAATTATGAACTTAAGGAAACTCTATTTATCTATTTAGCGTCGAAACGCTCCCGGGTCATCAAAAACCCATTCCGGACATACGCACAAGTCCGAAATCATCATACGAAGCTACCGGAACTGTCGAAACTAGATTCCTAGGTCGTTTTCGCAAAATGTTAACCGAAGTCAAACTTTGCCTTAAAAGCAAACCTTAAGGAACTACGTGTTCCTATACCATCCTAAACACTTCCGAATCCCGAACCGCCCGTCCCCGCAAGTCATAAATCACTATAAGCCGCTACAGGAAGTCTTATTTAGGGGAACGGTGTCCGAATACACAAAACGACCGGTGGGGTCGTTACATTCTCCACCTCTTAAACAAACGTTCGCCCTCGAACGGGTCTAGAATCATACCTGAAGTGCTGAATAAGTGCGGATATCTACTCTGCATGTCCTCCTCGAACTCCCAAGTCGCCTCCTTGACCGGTTGGCCCCTCCACTGGACCTTTACGGCAGAAACTCTCATGGATCTCAACTAGCGATCCTGTCTATCAACAACAACAACTGGCTCCTCCTCGCAGCCCGGTCTCTCATCCAACTGAATAGTACTGAAATCAACAACATGAGAGAAGTCAGCGTGATATCTCCAGAGCATGGATACATGGAATACCGGATGGACTCCTGATAAGCTGGGAGGTAAGGCAAGCTCATAAGCAATCTCTCCTACTCGCATCAATACCTCGAAAGGACCTATGAACGTCGGGCTCAGCTTTCCCTTCTTCCCGAATCTCATAATACCTTTCATCGGCGAAACCTTCAACAAAACCTTATCTCCCTCCATGAATGACACATCACGTGTCCTCTAATCTGCGTAACTCTTGTGTCTGGACTGTGCTGTGCGAAGCCTCTCCAGAATCAACTTCACCTTCTCCAAGGCACCTCTCACTAGGTCCGTACCATATAACTTAGCCTTACCAGGCTCAAACCACCCGATAGGGGAACGACATCACCGACCATATAAGGCCTCAAATGGAGCCATCTCGATGCTGGACAGATAACTATTATTATACGCAAACTCGGCCAAAGGCAAGAACTGGTCCTACTGGCCTCCAAAGTCAATCACACATGCCCTGAGCATGTCCTCCAATATCTGAACTATACGCTCCGACTAGCCATCAGTCTAAGGGTGAAATGTTGTGCAGAGATCTATTTGGGTACCCATCTCACTATGCAATGCTCTCTAGAAGTGCGAGGTGAACTGAGGACCTCGATCTGATATAATGGACACCGGCACACCGTGCAACCGGACTATCTCCTGAATGTAGATCTGAGCTAACCTCTCAGAAGTATAAGTAGTAGCCACAGGAATGAAATGCGCCGATTTGGTCAATCTATCCACAATGACCCAAATCGCGTCAACTTTCCGCAAAGTCCGAGGCAGCCCAACTACGAAATCAATAGTAATGCAGTCCCACTTCCACTCAGGAATGGGCATCTGCTTAAGAAGGCCTCCTGGCCTCTGATTCTCATACTTAACCTACTGGCAATTAAGATACCTAGCCACATACTCCACGATATCCTTATTTATACGCCTCCACCGGTAATGCTGCCTCAAATCACGATACATATTCGTAGTGCCAGGATGAACAGAATACCGCGAACTGTGTGCCTCCTCAATAATCCTCTACCTCAGGCCATCAACATCAGGAACACACAAATGACCCTGAAGTCTCAGAACACCATCCTCGCCAATAGTAACCTCCTTGGCACCACCCTGAACCACTGTCTCTCATAGTTCTGCCAAGCGTGGATCATTGTACTGCCGAGCCTTAATCTCCCCCAACAATGAAGACTGAGAAACCACATGAGCTAGAACTCGACGAGGCTCTGAAAGATTTAATCTCACTAAGAGATTGGCCAAGGACTGAATGTCCAAGGATAGAGGTCTCTCCTCCGCTGCAATATAAGCCAAACTACCCATACTCTCCGCCTTCCTACTCAAAGCATCTGCCACTACATTCGCCTTTCCCGAATGATAAAGAATGGTGATGTCATATTCCTTTAGTAACTCAAGCCACTTGCGCTGCCTCAAATTAAGATCCCTCTGCTTGAAAAAGTGCTGCAAGCTGCGGTGGTCTGTAAAAACCTCACAAGACACCCCATATAAATAATGCCTCCAAATCTTAAGAGCATGAACTATCGCCGCCAACTCCAAATCGTGCACAACATAATTCTTCTCATAAACATTCAGCTGGCGTGAAGCATAAGAAATAACTCTCCCTTCCTGCATCAATACACACCCCAAGCCAACGCGTGAAGTGTCGCAATACACTGTATACATCCTAGAACCAGAAGGCAATACTAACACTCGTGCTAAGGTCAATGCTGTCTTGAGCTTCTGAAAGCTCGCCTCACACTCGTCAGACCATCAGAACGGGGCATTCTTCTGAGTCAATCTAGTTAGTGGGGCTGCAATGGATGAAAATCCCTCCACAAATCGTCGATAGTAGCCTGCTAGACCCAAGAAACTCCTGATCTCTGAAGCTGAAGTAGAACGTGTCCAACTCTGAACTGCCATCTTCTTAGGATCGACCTTGATACCCTCTCCAGATACCACATGTCCCAAGAATGCCACGGAATCCAACCAAAACTCACACTTGGAGAACTTAGCATATAGCTTATGTTCCCGCAAAGTCTGGAGCACAACTCTCAAATGTTGCTCGTGCTCTCCCAGGCTACGTGAGTAAATCAAAATGTCATCAATGAAGATGATGACAAAGGAATCAATATATGGCCTGAACACCTTGTTCATCAAGTCCATAAATGATGCTGGGGCATTAGTCAAGCCAAAGGACATCACCAAGAACTCATAGTGGCCATATCTCGTACGAAAAGCAGTCTTCGGAACATCCGAGGCTCGAATCTTCAGCTGGTGATAGCCTGATCTCAAGTCAATCTTAGAAAATACCCTGGCATCCTGTAACTGGTCAAACAAATCATCAATGCGCGGCAGTGGATACTTGTTCTTGATAGTAACTTTGTTCAACTTGTGGTAATCAATACACATCCGCATAGACCCATCTTTCTTCTTCACAAATAGAACTGGAGCACCCCACGATGACACACTCGGTCTTATAAACCTCTTAGCCAACAACTCCTCAAGATTCTCCTTTAACTCCTTCAACTCTTTTGGAGCCATACGGTACGGGGGAATAGAAATAGGCTGAGTTCTTGGAGCTACATTAATACAAAAATCTATATCACGGTCCGGAGGCATGCCCGGAAGGTCTGAAGGAAAGACATCAACAAACTCTCGAACAACTGGCACCGAATCAATCGGCGGAGACTCGGCGGCGGTGTCCCGCACATAAGCAAGATACGCCAGACAATCCTTCTCGACCATATGTTGAGCCTTCAGGAAGGAAATAACTCTACTAGCTGCACTGACTGAGGAACCTTTCCGCTCCAGCTTAGGAAACTCAGGCATGGCCAAAGTAACCGTCTTGGCATGGCAATCCAAGATGGCATGATAGGGAGATAGCCAATCTATCCCCAAGATAATCTCAAAATCAACCATGTCGAGCATCAAGAGGTCCGCTCTAGTCTCGAATCTATAGAAGGTGATCACACAATACCGATAGATCTGGTATACTACCACAGAATCGCCCACAGGAGTGGACACATATATAGGAGAATCCAAGGACTCGCGAGGAACATCCAAAAAACAAGCAAATAAGGGTGACACATATGAATAAGTGGATCCTAGATCAAATAGCACCGATGCTTTCCTACCACATACTGAAATAGTACCTGTGATCACGGCATCTGAGGCCACTGCATCTGCTTGGGCCAAAATAGCATAGAATTTGGCTGGTGTACCTGAAGACTGACCTCCGCTGGACTGAATATGAGCTAGATGAGCTCCCCCAGCCTGGGCTCCACCTCTAGGATGACCTCTACTAGTATGTCCTCCACCTCTCGGTGGACGGGGAGCCGGTACTGAGTGTGTAGGCTGATAACTCTACTTAACCGCCTTGCCCCGAAGCCTGGGGAAAGTCCTCCTCATATGGCCTGACTCACCACACTCATAACACCTCGCCGTTGGCATGGCCTGCTGCCTTGAAGAAGAACCCTGGATAGCTAGGGGACGGTGAGAAACCTCTGGCATAGCACTGAAGTAAGGACTAGGAGAACCCTGATGACTTGAATACCCGCCGGAGGAACCCTGGATGGCTGGTGGGCGGTAAGAACTCTCTGGCATGGTGCTGAAATATGGTCTCACTGGAGCACCACGGGGAGGTGGTGGTGGAGCTGAATATGGAGTCATGCTGGGCTGGCCTCTACCAAACTGACCTCTACCCCTAGTCGGGGCACCTCTGAAATCTCCATAAAACCTAGCTCTCTTGTCCTACTGACCCTGCTCTCTGCCCCTCAATCGGTAACGCTCAATCCGATGAGCTATCTCAACCACAAGCTGATAAGGAGTATCCATCTCCACTTCTCGGGCCATGTTAGCCCTAATACCTGAGTGCAATCCAGCTACAAACCTCCGCACTCTCTCCGTATACGCAGGAAGAATCATAAGGGCATGACGAGACAACTCAGAAAACCTTACCTCATAGTCTGTCACCGACACCTGCCCCTGCTCCAGCTGCTCAAACTGATACCGTAGCTCTTCCCTCTCTGAGGGCGGAATATACCTGTCCAGGAACAACTGAGTGAACTACTCCCATGTGAGAGGAAGGGAACCTGCTGGTCTACCAAGGATAAATAACTGCCACCATCTGCGGGCCCTGCCCTCTAGCTGAAAAGTAGTGAAATCAACTCCATGGGACTCCAAGATCCTCATGTTGTGCAGTCTGTCCCTCCACCTATCAATGAAGTCCTGGGCATCTTCGCCCCTCTCACCTCCGAAGACAGAAGGGTGTAATCGAGTCCATATGTCAAGTAACTTCTGCGGATCACCGTCCGCAGCTGATCTAGGCTTTGATGATGCTGTTGCTGGCTGTGCTCCACCCACGGGCAGAGTACCCGAAATCTGATATACTACCGCTGCATGACCTGCGGCCTGGGTGGTAGGGGTATGAACTCACCCTCCCACCTGAGATGTGGCAGGATCCACTGGAAATAAACCAGCCTGGGTCATAGTGTCCATGAATCGCATCATACGGCCCATGACCTCCTGGAAGCCTCATGCAGTCATGAAATCCATCGAAGCTGGATCTGGTGGGGGTACCTCACCCTGCTCCTCAGTAATGGGATCCTCTGTCGGATCCGCAGGGGGTGCTAATGGAACAACTATGGGACACCCTCGTCCCCTACCGCGGGTCGATGCCCTCCCACGGCCTCTGCCACGGCCTCGAACGGCGGGGGTAGCGGCACCTCCCGGGTCTGGAACATCGGCCGCGCGTGTCCTCACCGTCTATGATAGAATAGAAGAATGAGAATTAGTAACCATCGACTGCACGATAGAATAGGAATAAAGAGAGGTTTCTTACCAACCTATAGCCTCCCGAAGATAAATACAGACGTCTCTGTATCGATACGCAAGACTCTATTAGGTTTGCTTGTGACTGTTGAGACCTACGTGAACATAGAGCTTTGATACCATGTTGTCACGACCCAATTTCTAATTCATGTCGTGATGGCGCCCAACACCGGAGTCAGGCAAGCCAACACTAGTTGCTAACGAGATCACTTAAATTAATGAGATGTTCAATACTTGTCAAGTTTCAATTTAAGAAGTCCTTTAATGAAAGTGAGGAAGTGAGACAAATTGATCTTAAAGTAGCTCAAAAATCGTTTTCCAGCATAAACATAGTAGCATGATACTAGCGGGTCAACTACGTGCGCCAAGACCTAGTGTCACAAGTCCACAGGCGACTAGTGGAATATACAAATAGACAAAATAAAGGTACAACTGTCTGAAAGGGGTAGACAGAAATATCCCAAAAATAATAGAAACTCCACAGTGCTGCTGAGGAACGCCAGGCAGAGCAGCTCACCGTGTAGTCTAGTCCAAGTAACACTCTCAGGAACGCGCTCCGGTATGATAACTAGATGCACCAGCCTCAGGACCTGTACAATTAAGTACAGAAGCGTAGCATGAGTACATATAAACAAATATGTACCTAGTGAGTATCCCGTCTAAACTCGAAGAAGTAGTGACGAGAGGTAGACGTATTACTCACTAGGGTCGTTATCGATAATATGATTTAATGAATCTAGATAGGATTAACATTTATTGAAAGCAAGTAGACATGGAGCATCAATATATAAAGATAACGATCTACCTGCAAGTGCCAAGTAACAATATTTAATAAAAATCACAAGTATCTTTCCCCACGGAACAATTAAATTGGTAAGAATAATAATAAGACTCTCAATCAAGCACATAACATATAATATGCCGAGGCGTACGGCCAAAGCGACGCAAAAATTAAAATATGCACTGCCGAGGGTCGATCGGCACGAACCATTGATGCATCTATTACCCCGCTCTCGAATCGATCATGCGACGCGGTTGAAATAAATATAAGGCTACCCCGCTCACGAATTATACATGCGACACGGGTGCTCGTAGACATACACAGAATCATCAGGAAATTCAGGAATTTATCATGGTTTATACTTTAAATCAGAGATTTAAGCATTTAAACTTACACATAACTTCCTAATATCCTCATATCAATTTCAAAGATAATAAGCAACTAGAACACATGTAAAGGTACTGGTGAGGCACATAAAGGCATGCTTGTGAAATCCTAAATTCTACCCGACATAACATAGTAGTAGCTACGCACGAACTCTCATCACTTTGCGCGTGCGTAGCCCCCGCAAATAAGGCTAATTCAATCATTTACATTTACCTATGGGGACAATTCCCTCTTACAAGGTTGGAAAGGAGACTCACCTCGCGTAGAATCTACTTCTCGGGTCAAGAACGCGCCCGAAACTCCAATCTTTACACTCGAGGACTAAAAACTAGTCAAATGATATATAAATATGTCAATGCATGCTCAAAGTATGGAAATTCTCCTACTCATTTAGTAAATTCACGATTCTTTAAGAAATCCCAAAATACACCCCCGGGCCCACATGCTCGGATTCCGGAAATTTTGGAAGATAACACCCACCCATAGCTTAAGGATCATTAATTTATAGTTTTTGTATGATTTCATGGTAGAAAAGTGGTGAAATTCCCTAAAGTTCATCAACCCTAGGTTTTCACTCTAATCCCTTTGATTTCCACTAATTAGATGTTAATCTACCTAAATTTTGGTGTATTAATCTAACATTTAAATGGGAATTACTTACCTCGTAGTAGCTAGGTCGAATACCCTCTTGAAAGCTCTCAAAATTGCCAATGGAGGAGAAGAAATGGTGAAAAATGGCCAAATCCCGGATTATATGAGATCACTGCCTTCAGTGATCTCGCACCTACGGCTCGAGGACCGCACTTGCGGTCTCGGACCTGCGAGCCAAAGGTCGCACCTGCAAAAATGGCCTAGGAGGCTTGGGGCCCGCACCTGCGGAAGAAGTCCCGCATCAGCGGGTCCGCGCCTGCGGAAGAAGGTCTGCACCTGCGGTTTGGACCAGATCCCCTGGGGGTCGCACCTGCGACCTGGGCAACCGCACCTGCGGTCTCGCACCTGCGACCTGGGCAACTGCACCTGCTGTCACACCAGATCTGGTGCACCAACAGCTGAAGTTGTTGGTTTTTGGCTCCGTTTGGTATCCGGGAGGCACCTGGGCCCACCCGAACCCCCGTGCAATTATACCAACAAGTCCTAAATCATATTACGGACTCGCTTGAGCCTTCAGAACACCCAAAATAACGCTAAACTCAAAATCACCCATCAAAACCCCTAGAATCAAACTTAAGAATTTCTAAGTTCTTGAATGCGGTTTCAATGCGCCGAATTGGCCTATACTACTCGGAATGACACCCAATTTTGCAATCAAGTAATAAATGACATAACAGAACTATTCCCGGTCTCAAAATTCCGTTCAGACCTCGATAACACAAAAACACGTCCCAAACCATATTATGAACTTAAGGAAACTCAATTTTCCTATTTGGCATCGAAACGCTCACGGGTCATCCAAAACCCATTCCAGACTTACGCACAAGTCTGAAATCATCATACGAAGCTAATGGAATCATCGAAACTCGATTCTGAGGTCATTTGCTCAAAATGTTGACCGAAGTCAAACTTGGCCTTAAAAGCCAACCTTAAGAAACTACGTGTTCCTATACCATCCTAAACACTTCCGAATCGCGAACGGCCCGTCCCTGCAACTCATAAATCACTATAAGCCGCTACAGGAAGTCTTATTTAGGGGAACGGGGTCCGAATACGCAAAACAACCGGTCGGGTCGTTACATTAAAAATACAGGCACATTTGAATTTAAGTATCGCGATCGAATTGGTCGGTAAATTTGCAATTGATTCAGTTGCTAACCATAAAAAAATAAATACAAATTAAATGATCTGACTGATTTCGTAGTAAAATAAAAAATAATAAAATTAATTTTAATTAAATATTTCGATTGAAATAGTCCTACATATTGAGTATTAATTAATTAAAAAATTCAAAAATTCTAAATTTGCAACAGAATCAGTCGCAAATCTTGATTACAAATTTTCATAAATTCTCAATTTGCGACTGAATCAGTCGCAAATCTTGATAATTTCTAGTGAAATTTGCGACAGATTCAGTCGCAAATTTGAAAATCTTTTAGCAGAATTCTACTATATTTTTAACTACACCACCTGCCAAATAAAACAGCCAACCAAACACCTAACAACCAACCAAGCACCTAGTATAACAATCCCAATCTAATATTTACGACAAAACGAATAGTAATATTTATAACAATTCAACCAACTGATCAAACAACATAAATTAAACATGTATCTGACTTCAACTCCTAAACATTAAAATAGCTAATCCTAGTCAGTCTCACTCTCCTCCTCCTCCTCCTCCTCCTCCTCCTCAGAATCAGACTCTATCGCAGTTTGACCACCTTTCTTACTGTTCATTTATAACAATTTTTGGATCAAAGCCTGGGTTGCTTGAAATTCTTCTGACATTTGATCTTCTTTTTGACGCATATCTTCCATGTCTTCTCGGGAAACTGATTCCCTAGTGAATAATGTTGCTGGTGGACGAATAGAGGATGGTTGTACTCCATTCCCATAGACTCGGCCTTTATTTATTTTTACGAGAAATAAAGAAAAGAATGTAAAAGGAGTAAGAAAACAAAAACATACTCTCAAACTAATACTAGAATAGATAATTACATAATATTTATACCTTTATTCATGCCACCGACCGCCTGTGTCCAAATTGCAGTCATATCCTCCGGGGCCGACTGAGTTCCTTCAGGCTGAGTTTGTTGCCATGCGTCAAGATTAATATGATACTTGTACTGACATAAAAATAATAAATTTTATATGAATACTATAAACCAAGAGGGAAAAATAATATAGTGTTGGAGTTGGGACCATACAAATGCCTCTGAAGCACGCGGTTCCACTCATCCTTCTCTTGTGTCATCCTCTTCTTCTTCTTGTGGGTCCCCGCAAAGACCTCATCATAAGTCACATCTCCCCTACGTTCCTTTTTCTGAAAACTAAAAAGTAATTTTATATATATATATATATATATATATATATATATATATATATGTGTGTGTGTGTGTGTGTGTGTGTGTGTGTGTGTATGTGCGCGCGTGTGTGTGTGTGTGTTCAATTTGCATACTTGTAAAACTAAGAAGGTGAACTCATAATCAATTTTGTTCTTCTGGAGACAAGACGAAAGGTGGCTCCTCATAATCAGCTTTGTTAGGAGATTGATGGAGCAGTATAGGGAGAGAAATAAGGACCTACATATTGTCGCGCCCCCTTTTTTCCTTAAGCGGAGATTGGGTTTATGACATTCTGACAACTCATTTTAAAGGAAGAGGGTTAAAAGAAGAGTCCCTACCTAACGATTTTAAGGTGCGTTAGGGCACCTAGAGTGATTAACTCATGAGACTAGTTTGCATTACCAGAGATTGGGTAAGGTCTTGAAATTATCCCAAGGGGAAGGCGTTAGACACCCCTCAGGATCCACAACTGTGGTTCCCGGCCAAATGGTTTTCGTGAATTTGTACAATAGGCTAGTAGCAAGTAATGGCTCAAATAAGAGGGGATTTCAAATAAGCATCGGAGTTATTAACTTTTGAAAGAACTGATAAAACATTTGAGAGAAAGACATCCTAGGTTTGAAACAATATGGATCACATCAATGCAATACCCGATAGACACTCATCAGAGAGGGGCTACATGTGGTATTAGTGTACCGGTCATCATAACCATAATTATACCCTTTCCCAACCCGTGAAGGTAATTAAAGCGTGTGTTGGTCACAAAATCTATTGCGTGCTATTACCCGTCCCGTCCTATCAGTCCCGGAGGAAGCTCGGACTACTATCCTAAAAGAGGGTGCTAGGCTGACCCGTAGGTTTAAAGGACGACCTCTAAGCGACAAGAAAAGACAATTAGGACTGCAACTAAGGGGAAAAACAAATAGGAGCAGATATGAGGCCCAAGTATTCACAGGTTGTGCATATAATTAGCACGACTCAAACACAAGTAAGACCTTTCTAACTTCAGGACCTAAGGCATGATGTCTAGGTGAGAATGCAATAACGAGGCAGTTTTATTACTCATTTTTAGAGAAGGAATTGTACCAATTCCTGAATACTAAATTTAACCTATTGTTAGTCAAACAGTATGTAAGAAGAGTAGATTTCCCTTTTTTTAACTGATCCATCACCTAAGGCTTGCCTAGGTGTACCAATTATTACGGGATCTTGTACAAATAGCACTAGTAAACAAACTATTTTAGGTGTTTAGAATCGTAAAGGTATTACCAGCTTTCTTTAAGAGGAACTAAGTGAGGTTCTTATACCTATTATAAATCAGTGATTAGGCTAGGTGTAACTGGGCAGATAAGACCTTATAACATGATATCTAATGTATGTACAAAGGTGTATATGCAGAATTCATGAACATGATGTTCTAAATGCACAATAAAGAGGCAGAATAAGGTGTATGCAAGATTCTTGAACATGATTTCTAAATGCGCAGTAATCACAGTTATTAAATCATAGTTTCAAGAGACGATTTGGAATAACATATTATTAATGTTTTCCTAGAAAACATGATCTCTAAGTGTGAGGCATTATTAAACAAGATTGCAGCTTATTAACACATTTGTCCAAAAGCAGGATTTTTAACAAAACACAATTGGTCTGAACAGAATCACATATTAGCAATTCTTGTTGTTATTAGATCCTATGAACATGATTTCTAAGTGAATACCATTATGATAAGATGCTGAAAGAAATAAACCTAATTGTCATGGTATCTAATGCATGATTGGCATGTTATTCCTAAGCATGGTGGCTATTGCACATATAGGAAAAGTAAACCTATGGGCATGATTTCTACTCGCGTCTATACTAAGCATGCATACCCCACCCATTTCACTATCCTACCCCCAGAATTGATTATACAATAAGTTATTACAGACCAGTGTTACGTGATTACATAAGTAAATAAGAAAATTAAGAAGTTACACTATAGGGAGCCTATCAATATGCCCAAATCTCCAGGTCCTTGATGCCATATGCCATTACCTTTCATAATCCGGGTGTGTCAGAGTTCCTAAGGACCTCGGAGGATCCCAGGCAGTGCTCACACCCATGTTTCCTAGCCAAGAAGGTGTAAGTGCAGTGTGGGAATGCCAGCCTTATGTGTTAGAGTTCAGAAGGTACTCAAAGGGTCCCCAAAGCAATGCTCACACAAAGGGGTTAAACTTAAGAAACTAGGTGTAGAGTGAGATGTGCTCATAATTTAGGAAGTTTAAGTAAAACAGTGTTGAAAAACATTTTAAGAGAGGAAGGACTTTTAGTAAAGATCAGCCTTTTTCAGAACAAAGGTTCAATTGACGAAAACAGTTTACCAACTCAAAACAAAACAAAGCCAACATCACATAAAGGACCCAGGGTGGCCCAACAGTCATAAACAAAGGTGAGAGGTTTGAGTGACAAATACACAGCCTGTGAAGCAGGCAGATTCACACATAGACACATAATCCAAGGGTTCCTAAGGATTCAGGGGAGGTCAGGGATATGACTAAGTGTCAAGTTAGAGAAACATAACAACCAAACCACTAACATCATGATTGATTTTAACATATTAGTCATAGGCATGGAGATGCATATAAAGAATAGAGGCTGAGTGCAGAGAGACACATTGATCATTCAAGGTAAAGTGAAAATAGACATGTAAAGGGGATTCAAAATTCTAATTGCATGTTGGACAACGAACCGTAAGTAGAAACATATCAGGAATACAAGGAACTAAACTATCAATAGAAACATGTTGGTTTGATGACTGAAACTTAAATTAGAACATACCAGTTTGATGACGAAAGAAAATAATGCAAGCAAAGATAGGAGATGCACAGTAGTCAGCCTTGGCTTACAACCGGCTCACTTAAAGTAATAGCAAGTAGCACATGAGAGAGGGTAAAGAGAGTATAGAACCCTTTTCTTTTGTAAAAGAGAGTGCACAGATCAATTTTATGTATCTATGTATGTGTGTGTGTGTGTGTGTAGCGAATGAAAATAGTGTATGTATAGTTTTTCTTCCTTTTTTTTTAAAGAACATTAGTAAATAAGGTACAGATCAAAGTCAGGCAACAATTAAAGGAATCATAATCAATTAACAAGCAATAAGTCTAAGTACTCCCTCTAATCAAGTGAGTCAACTTCAAACGGTAAAGACAAGTGACCAAATAAGGAAAGAAATCCATGGTTGGCATGTAATACATAAGGAACTATTTCAAACTAATACAAATATAGGGCAGGTATTCATGCTAGATACATAACATATCAATTAAGGAATGTCCTAAAGAATCAGTGTGACAACAAGGAATGACGGAAATCAACAGGAAATCCTCGAATGAGGTTCAAATTACATGAAAATAGCATCACTTAAGGAAAGTATCTCGTATGAATGGAATACCACACAGGAAAATAATCTCAACATACAGAACAAACAATTGGTCTAGGTTCATAAAATCCTAGTTAAAATCGATTAAACAGTAGAGTTAATCAAATAAGGCAAGTGAATAACTCATGGGTCAAAAATAAGTAGTGTATTACCTTAAGAGATCAGTGAAGGATACTAATCTGAGGGAATCAAGGATTCAAATAAGGCCAGTACCAGCTAAAGGAAAAATTACATGAGTTAAATAGATAATGTTCAAGAACTCTGAAACCCTAGCAATCTCAGTAGAGTAAAATCATACAAGCTAGGGATTCATGTGCATTACAGAGTAAACATGGAGGCACGTAAAGAGAGTAATAAAGTTAGAAACATATACGAACACCATCGGGTAAAATTTTAGAGAATCGTAAAGCTCGTAAGTACATATGCAAACATGTATTCAGAGACCCAAGGTGAAAGATTAGGGTTTTCTTAACACAACTCAGATAAAGAGAGACTTCAATAAAATCATTAAACACAATAAAAATATTAAGAGAATACTGGAAAATCGTATGAAAACCATTTAAAAGAAAGGGTTATGAAACTCTAGTTTGAAGATGAAGGATAGTTTAAAATAGGAAGGTTCTTCAAAGAAAAACATGTAAAAAGCTATCACGATATACATAGATCTAAGGCAGATCTAGAAGAAATCGGAAAGATATTAGGAGTTAGGGTTTCATGGAGCTCAGAGAAACAAGAAAATCTTAAAGATGTCGTCGGCGTTAGCGAGGAAAGTAGTAGCTCTTACTCAGACGGTCGAAGGTGGCCGGAAGATGGCATGAGGGACCATGAGAGGTGAGTGAACTGCTCTAGGTTTGCCTGAGGGCCTTAGGGTGTCGTTAGACCGGTGTAAGGAGAACGGGTAACCAGGAGATGATAGTAGGCCATAGTTTCCGGGGAGGGGACCGGCCGGAGAAGACGAACAAGCTTCATCGGAAGGGGGAAGCAAAGGAAGGTTCTAGAGAGAACCAGAGAGAGATAGAGAGAGAATGAGCGACCGGGAAAATGAGAGGTCGGAGGGGGGAGGGGGTAAGTCTTAGTTAATTTTGGTAAGTTTTGATCTGGGCCGTTGATTTGAAATAATCAACGGCTCAGATTGAAGTGGGGGATTGGGTCGGGTATTTAGGAATTGGGCCTTGAGTTGTTGGGTCAGTTTAATTGGGTTGTGGGTTTGGGTAAATAAGACTGAAATTTAAATTAAGAAATGGCTATAATTTAAATACCCATTAAAATAGATAAATAATTAAATATATAGCTAATAATTATATAAAAAATGAAATTGAGGTTAAATAAATACAATTAAGGTGATTAGGTTATATAAAAAATATAAAACAGTTAATCAGTGATCAAAATGGTATAAAATATACGATTAGGCTATAATTGTAGAATTGTTGTACTTATAATTAAATAATACCAAAATTGGCACAGGACTAGAATGGTATATTGAGCTAAGAAATAATTTGAAATTATTTTTAATGCAATTTATGAATAATTATTGAATATAAAACACTAAATAAATAGGAAAATAAATTGGTAAAATTATGGGAAAATGCCAATTATTATGAAAAATGATTTTGTGGTTTATATGCAAATTTAAAAAATAGTTTGAGGAAAAATTGGGTATCAACAGCTACCCCTCTTTACTCGGAAATGATGAAAGAGTTGTTGGGTAAAGATATGATGGCCAATTTTGACCGAGTGGAAATAGTTTGAAAGATTTGGTCTACATATCCCTGTTTTTATAGGAATCAGACCGTATGTAGTTCAGGAGTCACCAGTGAAGTATACCGGTGAAGTTTTACAAGGACGAACGCAAAGTGTAGGGTCGGGTGAACAAGAAGGCTTACGGGGTAGTCAGGAGAACTGGAGCGGGTCCACTCCTGCCTGGCTGATTGGCTGTTCCTAGCCGGATTTCCTACAAGTGAATAACAAACATATATTATGCGTAATTAAATATGATGAAGTTTCCCATTGGACTATGAATGCTGTCTTCGGACGGTTGAGGATGACGTCCTTAGACCATGATGTCCCAGGCCATGAGTCGCTTGATGCAAGATTCGCAGGCTATGAAATGATGTTCTCGGGCCATGAAGATGGTGCCTCCGAACAATGATGCCCTTGAATAATGATATGCAAACTGATAAAAGAGATCCTCAGGCCATGACATGGTGTTCTCGGGCCATGAAGATGGTGCCCCCGAACGATGATGCCTTTGGTTAGGTTGGCGATATTTTAGCCCATGAAAATGCAATAATATGATGCTAACAAGACAAAGCTTAGTCTTGCGAATTAAAGGGGCAGAGCTTAGCCCAAAAGGAAGTGAAGTAAATAATGACAGCGATAGTGGTTGCTTTGAAAAGTAAGCGTTTAGCCTCGGAAGGAAGAAAAGTAGCCTTATGCGAGAAATAAATGCAGATGGAGGTAGCGTTTAACCTCGGAAGGCAGAAAGGTAGCCTTATGAAATGCAGGTGCAGATGGAGACAACGTTTAGTCTCGGAAGGCAGAAAGGTAGCCTTATGCAGATGCAGATGGAGACAACGTTTAGTCTCGGAAGGCAGAAAGGTAGCCTTATGCAATGCAGGTGTAGATGGAGACAGTGTTTAGTCTCGGAAGGCAGAAAGGTAGCCTTTTGCAATGCAGATGCAGATGGAGACAGCGTTTAGTCTCGGAAGGCAGAAAGGTAGCCTTTTGCAATGCAGATGCAGATGGAGACAGCGTTTAGTCTCGGAAGGCAGAAAGGTAGCCTTATGCAATGTAGGTGCAGATAGAGGTAGCTTTTAACTTGAGAAGGCAGAAAGGTAGCCTTATGAAATGCAGATGCAGATGGAGACAGCGTTTAGTCTCGGAAAGCAGAAAGGTAGCCTTATGCAATGCAGGTGCAGATGGAGGTAGCGTTTAACCTCGGAAGGCATAAAGGTAGCCTTATGCAAGAAATAAATGCAGACAGGAGTTCTTAGCTAATGATTAATTGTGGCGATATGATTGTGAGCATGGAAATAATGAAGTGTCCTTGGTGATGATAATAAATGTCGGCATATGCGACGAGCTTGAGAAGCGTGTCTTTGGGAAATATATGTCCTTCGGGTGGATAGTATGTTTTTGGGGCCCTTGCCATCTTTGTGCCTGCATCCAAAGAAAGATCGTGAGTTCTGTAAAGGGAAGGTTAGTTTGTATCCCTGCTGGCTTTGCTTGTCGTGTTTGCTTGATTGTGATGATACTGTCTGTATCACCGAGGGTAGAGTTTGCTAAACAAGCTGTTTCAATAAATATGCATGATTTGTAAAAGTGTAATATAAGCATAAATTAGTTGTAGATGAACCGACGACCATGACGCGGTCTGAGACATTGCAACCTCTCATGCTACAGAATTTTGAGGGTCCTCCTCAAAATTCTGCCCTAGTTTGATGGGTGGATACTTCTGACTGTTGCTCGTGCGGCAATTGACTGAACTTGCTTCAGAATTTTGATGGTCACCCTCAAAATTTTGCCCCGGTTTCCAATGATGGGGGAAATGAGATTTGTATTGAATTGTGGCTGAACCCATAGGGCTACCTACATATCTCCTCTTAAACGGGAATCAGGTCAGACGTAATTCATTTACATTATTGATAAAATCCTAAAGGGTTACACGTAATAACGTTTGACTGCATCTGAATTGATCGGTTTCGGCCAAACTTCTCCGTCCATTTCAGCAAGTATAAGTGCTTCTCCTGTCAGCACTCTGTGAACCATGTACGGACCCTGCCAGTTGGGAGAAAACTTCCCTTTGGCTTCGTCTTGATGTGGTAAGATTTTCTTTAGCACTAGCTACCCTGGTGTGAATCGTCATGGCTTGACTTTCTTGTTGAAGGCTCTGGTCATTCTGTTCTGATATAGTTAACCATGAAAAATTGTGTTTATTCTCTTTCCGTCTATGAGGGCTAGTTTCTCATAACGGTTCCTTACCCATTCCGCGTCGCTGAGCTCAACTTCTTGTATGATTCTCAGAGATGGAATCTCAACTTCGGTAGGAATAACAACCTTTGTACAATAAACCAGCATGTAGGGAGTTGCCCTGGTTGATGTGCGGACCGTGGTGCGATACCACAGTAAGGCGAATGATAACTTCTCATGCCATTGCTTGTGCTTTTCTATCATCTTCCTTAGTATCTTCTTGATGTTTTTGTTGGCGGCCTCTACAACTCCATTCATCTGAGGTCTGTATGCTGTGGAGTTCTTGTGTTTGATCTTGAATGTTTCACACATGTCTTTCCTCAAGTCAGTGTTGAGATTAGAACCATTGTCGGTGATGACTTATTCTGGAACTTTGAACCGACAAACAATGTGATCGCGGACAAAGTCGGCCACGACTTTCTTGGTAACTGCTTTGTAGGAAGCCGCTTCGACCCATTTAGTAAAGTAATCAATGGCGACCAGAATGAACCTGTGTCCGTTGAAGGCGACAAAATCGATTGGTCCAATGACGTCTATGCCCTAGGCGGCTTACAATGAATTACAGTAACTTCCCAGCAGGAACCCCGAATGCACACTTGGCGGGGTTTGGCTTCAGATTATATTTTCTCAGCCTGTTGAAGAACTTCCTCAAATCCTCCATGTGATCAGCAACTTTCTTTGATTTGATACTGACGTCGTCCACATAAACCTCGATCTCTTTGTGAATCATGTCCTGGAATATGGTAGTCATGGCCCTCATGTAGGTGACCCCTGCATTCTTTAAACTGAACGGCATCATCTTGTAATTGTACACTCCCCAGGGCGTGATGAACGCTGTTTTCTCATCATCTTCCTCATCCATCCAAATTTGATGATAACCAGCGATGCAATCTACGAAGGACTGTAGCTCATGTTTGGCGCAGCTGTCAATTAGAATGTGTATGTTTGGCAAGGGGAAGTCATCTTTCGGACTGGCCCGGTTGAGATCCCGGTAGTCGACACAGACTCTGACCTTCCCATCTTTCTTTGGAACAGGTACGATATTGGCTAACCATGTCGGGTACTCAACTACCTGGAGAACTTTGGCGTTGATCTGCTTGGTAACTTCTTCTTTAATTTTCAAACTCATGTCAGGTTTGAACTTTCTAAGCTTTTGCTTTACTGGTGGACATGCCGGATTGGTCGGCAGTTTGTGGGCAAAAATGGACGTACTTAAACCAGTCATGTCGTCATATGACCAGGCGAATATGTACTCATACTCCTTTAGAAACTCTGTGTACTCTTCCTTCTCTGACGGTGACAAATGGATACTGATACCTGTTTCCTTGACGTTTTCTGAATCTCCCAGGTTGACAACCTCAGTCTTATCCAAGTTTGACTTAGGTCTATTTTCAAATCTTTCGACCTCTTTAACAATTTCGTCGGGTATATCGCCTTTGTCTGAATCAATGTCCGTTTGTTGTGTTGCCTCATTGCACATCAAAGTCATTGGTTCATCAAGTAAAGTAATAGTAATGTTGTATAGATAAAGTAATGAGAGAAACGGTAACAATAAATATTGGATTCATAAAGAAATTGAATATGCTTTGATAAATGGAATAACTTGTTTTGAACGTTTAAGATCTTATTGCAGGAATTGAAAAATGCAGAAAAGGAAAATTGCTTAGTGAATAAAACAGTAAATAATGCTTGTTTGTAGCCTTGCTACCCCGAGGCTCGGCGGTCTTTGGTGGTCCTGATAGACCAGTTCTTGAGATNGAACAATACAACAATCCATATCACTGTCTTCCAAAAACAAATTCATCATCGCTGCAAGTGCTTCCTCTTCATCTGATCCATAGATGATGTCGTCCTGCTTGAAGGTCTGCTCCAGATGAGGTATCGGCTCTTCCAGGAGGTAGTGATGACTGTGCCATGGCGGCGACCAGTTTTTGAGTTCTTCCCATGTATACTCGTACCCCAGACCGAAAGTAGTACCATGTTTCTTGAGTTTTATGGGCTTCGTGATCCCTTGGAGGTTTTTACCGAGCCCTTTGCCTGGATCGTACCCTCCCCAGTTCAGGATGCTCTCGATCTTGCTATCCCACCACTTGTCTTTGTCAATGGCATTGACTCGTTCAATATGGTGATAAGTTCCTCCACCCAGTTTTCTCTTTCCATCAAGCACAGGGATAGTCTAGCAACTGTAAATAGTGTTGCTACCGTCGCCGTTGATGATCATCTCTTGGTGGTTCCACTCAAATTTCACCACCTGATGTAGTGTTGATGCGACAGCCCCAGCAGCATGGATTCAAGGTCGTCCTAACAGCAAGTTGTAAGATGCCGACACGTCTATTACCTGGAAGTCCACCCCGAACAAGGTTGGTTCCATCTGTAGGCATAGACTGATTTCCCCCATGGTAGATATTTGAGACCCGTCGAAGGCCTTCACGTTGATTGCTCCTTCTCTTATCTCATGTAGTCCTTTACCCAATTTCTTGAGTGTTATCAATGGAAAAATGTTAAGACTGGAACCTCTATCGATCAAGATCCTTGTGATAAAATGATCTTTGCATTGCACGGTGATGTGCAATGCTTTGTTGTGTCCCAATACCTCAGGTGGTAACTCGTCTTCATGAAAAGTAATTTTGTCACTTTCCAGTACCTGGCCCACCATGTTGACCATTTCTCCACTAGTGATGTTGTTCGGCATGTATGCTTCACTCAACACTTTTAACAAAGCACTTCTATGCGTCTCAAAATTCTGCAGCAAAGAGAGAATAGATATCTGCGCTAGTGTCTTGTTCAATTGGTCGATGACCGAATACTCCTTAGCCTGTATTTTCCTCCAAAGATCATCTGAACCTGTTTCAATGAGGGGAGGGCGGTTGGCAGCTTGCTTGCTCGACTCGGCCAGATGTTCAGGGGTATAGACTCTACCAGTTCTCGTCATACCCTGTGCTGCGATGGCCTCCTCAGACCTGTTTTTACCTTTCCTTCTTCCCTTGATTGTATAATCCCAAGGGATAGCATTTGAATAGAAAAGTGGTGTGGTTGACATTGCCACCGGGAATGGCGTGGCCATCTTTACTTCAATTGGAGTGTATGTTAGGGGTGGCAGGACTGCAATCTCGAGTGGTGCTTGTGCGTTTGCTGGAGATACAGACTCGACTTCAATTGGTACTGGTGCCTTCGCCTTTGCAGGTGACGCTACTTCAAACTCAAGTGGGATAGACATATTCACCTCGACATTCTCAAATGGCTGAATCTGGACTATGATCGGGTTGAGAGTGGCTGCAGGTTTCTTTCGGTCATCGCCTTATGCGATTGACCCCTAGGGATCCTAATCATCATCTATCTCAATCATATGGATACCTCCACCCTTATGGTATGGTAAAGGGTTATTGCGGACATTCAGAGTGGGGTCTTTTGCCACAATAATCTTGTTATCAATGAGGGTCTGTATCTTATCTTTCAGAGAGAGGCATTCTTCGATGGTGTGTCCTTTCATGCCACAATGGTATGCACAGGATTTGTTTGGGTTAACCCACTGAGAATGGTTCTCAGGGGTGGCAACAGGGATAGGTGTGACGTAACCAGCAACTTTGAGATTTTCATACAACTGGTCGATGGGCTCGGCTATGGAGGTATATTTCTTTGGATGGCGGGGATCAAAGTTAGGATGAGGCCTAGGGAAGTTTTGACGGGTAGGGGTGATTGCTAGTGAGATGGATGGGAATTATAGGTGTTGTAGACGGGAGCGGGTTGTGAATATCTAGGTGGGGTAGGTTGATATGTGGGTGGTGGAAATTGATATGTGGGCGGTGATCTTGGTAAGAAGGTGAGGGTGCTTGGTAGTTCGGGGTTGGCTGATATGTGAAGGGAGGTGTTGGGTTCTTTTGGGAAGTGGCGTGATGGTGAGGTGTGGGATGGTTCTGTTTCTTTGGTATATTTTGTGGAGGAGTGGGGTTGACGTCTTGGACGTTAAGGGAAAATGACAGATTGGCCAAATTTCGGACCTGGTCGAGCTCCTCTTGAAATTTCAGCAATTTCTGTTTTAATGGTGACATATTCTCATGCAAGACTTGAATACCCGGTCGTCAATGGCCTCTCCCTGTTCAACCGTATTTTCCTTTCGGATACCGCTGGATTCTGCCATCTTACTTTTTCCCTTGTTTCTGCCTTTGGGAGGACTAGGAGGAGGAGTAGGTGGAGGGGCCTTGGATCTTGTGCGATAGGCTGATAATGCCAGAATGCACGAACTACCCTTTAGGAAGGGGATAATAACTAAAAGAGAAACAAAATAAAAGGTAACCGAGTCAGTGAGGATTATGAAAAATATTGCAGTAATTAAACACGTAATGCGGAAATGTAAAGCATATCCTAAGTTGGGGACCTCTTTGTGCCTGAGGTAGGCCTAGTGACAAATTGATTTGGAGAACTTAAAATTCTAAATGCCTCATTTTATTGATAGAAAATAGACAAATCTTAAAATGACTTTAAATATGCGGAAAAAATAAAAGGCACTAATGGCCATAGGCCTTATTACATCAAAGAAGAAGACAAAAGAAGACACCCCCTATCTACTTGGTCCTAGAAGGACCTTCCCCAGATTCGGCATTCCTGCTTCCCTCGATCATCTTTCCCAACTCGCGAAGTCCCAATAGTAGGTAGGTTCTAGCTAGGTATCCCCCTTCAGCTCCCTAAGCCTTTTGGCAAGTCTCGATCCTCTTGATGAACTTCTCTTCCAGCTCAACTATACACCATTCCAAGTATGCCAGCCTCTTATTGGTGCTGACGGCCATATCCTTCCATTCCTTGATCAGCTTTTTGTTGGACTCGTGTATCTTGTGACGATCATCCTCGCATTCGCGGATCCTCTTGCGCAGCTGGTTGAACTTAACTCGTGCTTCATCCTTCTCATCTATAACCCGGTGACCTTGAGTGAACCCTGGCTCGACTTGGCCCTCCATATCTTCTTCTAACTAACCTAAATAGAAAAGAGTGCAACCGGCGTGATACCTGTCTGGCTCGATGGTGTCTTTATCAAGCCTAATCTTGCAGTGCCATAGGTGCTGAGCTTGGAATCTGTGAGGGATGTCATCATTCTGAAAGTCTTCTCGAAGATGGCTCATTTTCTCGACCCTAGGTAGGACCTGCTTCCTACCCGCTTGCCTCGTAACCCGCAGAGGGACGTAAGGGTATGTACCCCTCAAACCAATCACTACTAGAAATGAAGCGTCTCGGGACCGAATGATGAACTCGTTTGTCGGAAACCACTCAAACATCCATTGAACCTGATCCTCGGTTAAGTTACCAAATAACTCAACCCATCCTTCGGCATTCTCCGGCTGAGCGAACATGTCGGGAATATAGTTCATTCGCTTTGGGTGATGGAAAACGATAAGGTCATCCCAAATCCTTCGATGGATGTCTTGCCGGTATTCACCTTTTTGTAGATGTTCTATGAGCTGGAGTTGGAGTAATAAGTTGCAACCTTCGAAATGCCTTGCTCCTCGTTGACACATTTCTAGGGCCCGATACATATATAAGATGATCATGGGCACAATGCTGAAGTCCTGCCCGTCTATCCCTTCCATTAGCGTCTTAGTTAC
>ML254280.1:0-27340 GCA_005239495.1 Nicotiana undulata | reverse complement strand
ACAAGTCCCAAATCATGAAACGGACTTGCTCGAGCTCACGGAACACTCAATACCAAGCTAAAACTCAAAATCACCCTCCAAAACCCCTAAATTCAACACTTAAGAACTTGAAATTCTATGATTCTATAACGATGCGCCGAACCGACCCACACAACTCGGAACGACTTCAAATTTTGCAAACAAGTTATAATTGGCACGACGGAACTATTCCCTGTCTCGGAATTCCATTCGGAACTCAGAAACATAAAATCACATTCCAAACCAAATTTCAAATTCTATGAAACTTCTCAAAACTTCATTAACTCCAATTTTCCTCATTTTGATCCGAAACCAATCAAATCAAGTATGTTTCTTACCAAATTTCACAGATAACTTATATGACACATATTGAACCTGTTTCGAGCTCCACGTTCCTGGCTGTTATGCTGATTGATTTCTGTGGTCTTGATTATTGGTTTTGTTTTACGCATACAATTGTTATGTGGAGGCACTACGTATACAACCTACATTTGCCATTGCATGGTCCAATCTTGCTAGCCTCTTCATGGATGCAAGTGATCTTAACAGGGCATTACAATACTACAAGGTATGGAAAACCTTAAATCATATAGCATATTACATTATCCAGAGTTTTGGATTTGTTTTGGCATTAAGTTTACTCACTTTTTTTGTGATTCAACCTTCTTATATCCAGGAAGCCGTCAAGCTAAAACAAAATTTCACAGATGCATATTTGAACATGGGAAACGTGTATAAGGTAACACCTTCTGCTTTGGGCTAATATGGTCTGTGGTGCAAGTGTCGTGGTAAGAATAAGGGACATATGTGTTTCTGCCTTGCATTTTCCAGGCTCTGGGAATTCCACAGGAGGCCATTATGTGTTACCAGCGTGCTCTCCTTGTGCGACCAGACTATGCAATGGCTTTTGGTAAGTGCTCTTTTCTTGGTCTTAGCTTCATATCAATTGCTATGAAGTTGCTTAGGGTGAAGTTCATTTGCACAGTACTTATCTGTATGTATAGATGTCTTTTCTTTTAGAAAATGTATTTGTCGACGTCTTTGCACGGAATGATCACATCATACTGCTTGCCTCCTTTTTTTTCTCGGGGATAAATCATATTGCTTTCATCTTGACAGTTGCAGTCATTTTGTCAATTGGCTAAAACCTTGAGTTTACATTTTTCTGATGTAGTTGATGCTCTATTGTAATTGAGGTGAAGGATAAAGTAGCACGAAAATCATATAATCTTGAAGCTACCTGAGGCCTTAATTCTGGGCTCAGTACCTTGTGTGTTAAGTCCATGGTTCATAACAGCAGATAGACGACTTGCCTTTAATCTATTCTCTTAATAACAGATGTTAACATCAGTAAATATCCTCCTGTCTTTCATGTAGAATCATCATGGGCATATCCAGCCTTATGGTAGTGGGTACATTTGAACCCACTACTTTTGACATGGAGCATAATTTATGTGTAAAAATTTATTAGAATTGCAACAAGTAATAGATATGAACACATAACTTTAAAAATATAAATGGAATGGTTGTTTCATGTTTAACATCTATTTACTTAAATGTCCAAATTTTATAACAGCCTGTGAAAATTAACATTCCATCTATGCTTCCGTAGATAGTTTCTCACACTTTATTATCGTAAACGTACACTATAATGTACACTCTGTACCTATCTAATTACATGGTGCAGTCATCCCCTCATACCTGAGGGTGTGGTGCTTCGCACACTATAATGTACACTCTGTACCTGTCTAATTACATGGTGCAGTCATCCCCTCATACCTGAGGGTGTGGTGCTTTTTCTGCTTTCTTAGATTGATCCTACGGCTTTAATCGATATGTAGTGCAAGATACAAGCAAAAAATATTTGTGTGAGCTGATGTGGTCATTGTTAAAACTTTATTCTGATTTCCCAGTTTTTGGTTTGTCTTTGATTTTAGCTAGATGTCAGTTTGATGGTTTAACCTTCAAATAAAAAATTTGGCTACTTGCAGTCATCTTTTGCACGATATATGTCTCACCAAGGATTTGATACTTGGATTCTTGAAGTTCGAGGTGCCTACTGCGGTGAGGTGACATCCCGTGGCATGGATTTTGAATAGATTGGTCTTTATGTCCTTGTGGTCTCTTGCTTGCAAACACCATCACTTATTCCAGGAGGGGGTGAATGTGTAATTTGCGGGACTGCGATGGGGAGCGTCGGGGAAATGCTTCCATTTACCTCGAGGGATGATCTTGACTTCTTCTAGCATTTGGAGATGCATTTGAGGCAGGAGTTCCCACCTTTATGTGGCAGGGATCACATGGCCTACAAATCTGCCTACTTCCCGGTTAAGGTACGCTTGTACTGCTCAATCAGCTATTTCATTAATGTTCCAATGCTGAAACTGGTATATTCCTACATAGTGTGCCGATACACATCAACATATGTTCTTTACATATTTAGTCTTCATAGATTTGGTGTTGAAGAATTTTGATTAATTACTCATCAATAGAAGTTCTCATTTACTTACGGCCCTTATTTAGTTAGTACTGTTGTTCTTTGGAAGTTGGAACCTACTTTAAAACTCCATGTTATTTTTGTCCGTAACAGAGTTGTCGTATTGGTTTGAATATCGTGGGCATAAAATTATTAAATGTTATGATCAACAAATATTGATAGCTATGGATCGAAATTAAAGAAGAGGAAAAATAGAACAGATGAACATATACATACATGTATAACAATAACAACAACAACAACAACAAAGGCAATTCACGTTAACCACAAAAAATAGAAAACGGACGTTACATAAGGCTAACCAGATTACTATATAGGGAATACTCGAATCGTAGACGAAATAGGGAAGCTTCACGTCCCGAGCGTCCAGGGCAGAGTGGGTTGCTGGACATGAGCTCAGAAAAATACCAATCTGTAAAATGCGCCACAGCCAGCGGCCCACGCTGGTTGTGGCCCTCAAAATTCAATTTTTGACTTTTTGCTCCAATTTTCCTCTAATTCGCGTTGTTTCGTCCCAAATTGCATCCAAATGATTCCTACACATAGAAATACCACAATGTACCAAAAATAATTATATTAAACTACTTAAATCTATGAGACACGAGCAAAATGTGAGGAAATTTCGTCGAGTAAAATGTGAGGCAACTCATAAAACCAAATTGCATCATTAGGGTCGACTTTTTTGGTGCGATTTTATTGAATATCCTGTTGGAACTATTGGTAGTTCTCTTATTTACACTAGAACTACGTGAGAAGAGAAATCTTTGGATGTGCACATTGCATATGCACCTCCAAATTTAAGTTTTGCTAAATGGCTTTTCTTTTCACATGACTATTAAAAGTGTCCATTCTGTTGAAATTTGATATAGTGCCATATATATATATATATATTTTAATATATGGTTGTCATTTTTCTTTTGCAGTTGTCAAGGAATTTTGCCACTTCACCAGCCAAACAACAAACAGTTTTGGTTAGTAATCCTATGAGAGTGTAGTTGTATTTTTATTTTCAATATCTGTTTCTGAAATCGTTTTTCTTTATTGAGAGTGATGAATGTTCTGAAGTTTCAAGTTGGATCATCCAATTGGGTACATCAAATCCTTACATTGGTATCTGCATCTTTCATTTCAAATCTAAGTTGGACCCCTTCGGCTTTTGTTGAATTTACTAGACAACTTATCGATATGTTCGAGCAAAATTCAACCCTTTATTTTTTGAAGGTTTGATGTAAATCCACGTTGTATATTGTCATTTACACCAACTTGGTGGTATTGGATAGAATTCATCTGAATGAGCAAATATTGAGCTCAATTGTATTAATAGGATAAATTATCTCGCATGCACAAGTACTGACATTTTTTTCCAAATGAAGGATGGTGATTATATATTTAGTTTTGGTTTTTTAACTTTTCAGCTGGAGCTACCAGAATTTTGGACTTTTTCTGCAGCTTATTTGGGGCTGGATTAAGGTGTGCTTTCATGGATATTTACATGTCGTTTTCCTGCTGCGTATTGGAACAATTTAAGCTGCATTCTAGGCTGATTTTCAGAACTTACGGGGGGCTGTTTTGACTGACTTTTTGGGGTGAGTTTTGCGGCAGATCTTATAGCTGTATTTTGCTAGGTATTGGCTACTCTTGGTCCACATTTCTTGACTGTTTTTCAGCGATATCGGCAGCAGGTTTCAGCTTTGGAATTTTTGGACTGTTTTTAGGTGAGAAAATCGCAGCTTTTCAGACTGTTTGATGCTGATTTTCTCAGTCTTTTGGAGTATTTTGCGGCTATTCTAAGTTCCACTTTAAAGCTGGTTTGTGTGAGTTTAAGGTGGAAGAAGAAGCTTGTGAAAAGGAACAATTTTTGTGCTCCTCAAACATCGGTTTCTGCTGTGTTTTTACTTCTACAAATTGATGTTTTGAGTTATATTTTGCTTAGATTTTTCGCTGTATGTTTCATGGAGTTTTCATTATTTTTTGTCATAACATCTCGAGGGATGATTCTTCAGACACTCGAAGGATAATCAATATCTTTTTTGAGGTTTAACAACTAAATGTGATACCCTTTTTGTTTGTACTCGAGTAAAAATTTATGCATTACAATGTGGAATTATCCTTTTAAAACCAAAGATTGAGATTACATTTCTCAAGTATGTTGTAATAGCTCTTGGGAATTGGTTATCCCCTGACAACAAACTTATAGAGAGTTAGAGACAGCTGATACAATTCACCTTATATATATATATATATATATATATATATATATATTCTTTCAAATGATCCGCGCATCTCGCGGGTACGGATACTAGTGTTATTGAAAGCGAACACTTAGCCACGCTCTTTTTTCTATTTTCTCTTGATAGAAAGATTACCATCCAATTGATAAGCTCAAATCAAGTTAACCCAAACACCCTATAGTAAAATATGATAATGGTATACATAATATTTATTATAAATTAAAATTATTTTCTATAGCTATCTTTTATATTTTATAATAAAATAAATAATTATGGTATATACTATCATTGAGGCATGAAATATGCTATTTATATTTTCTCTCTCTTAAATAGTTGAACATACCTATTTTTAATGTTAAAGTCATTACTGTACTCATGAATACATGAAGCGAATACATGTGAATACATGCGCATACATCTTGATTGCCTTGATTTTAGGCATTTTTTACTGTTGTATTCATGAATACAACAACGCGAATACATGTGAATACATGCGCGTACAATTGGACAACCCTGATTTTATGCGCTTTTTGTTGTTGTATTCATGAATACATCATGCGCGTAGAACTGGATTATCCTGATTTTAGGCGCTTTTTACTGTTGTATTCATGAATTCAACATCGCGAATACACGTGAACACATGCACATACAGCTGGACTACCCTATTTTAGACATTTTTTGTTGTTGTATTCATGAATACATGACTCAAATTCATGTGAATACATGCGTGTAGGGGTGTTCATAAAAACCCGAAAAACCTAACCAAACCGAAAACCGACCAAAAAACCCGATACTTTTTAGGTTTGGTTTGGTTTGATTTTGGTTTTGAATTTTAAAAACCGATCAAATTTGGTTCGGTTTTAGTTTTAGTACAAAAATAACCGAAAAAACCGACTATAGAATTAGTTATTTAAATTTATTATTACACCTATATATATATGTATATTTTTTTTATAAAGTTTCTAAAATGTTATGGTATATATTAGTCATTTGTATTTTAAGTATAGTTCTTTGCTATTACAATAATCTAATTATTTGCCTTAATATTTTAGTTTGATTGGTAATTTGCTTTTGCTATGTACAAGAATTATTGCATGTTAAAAATAATCGATTCTTAATTGAGTAGTTAAATTATTCATCACCATTTGATTCAATTATCATCAATATATCATGGTAAATAATAGATTTCTCAAAGAGCAATTGGTTTGATAGTGTTACGTTGAAAATGTAGTCGTCGGAATATGTGTTTGGTAGTGTATGTCTCATATTTAAGAAAAAAACGATAAAAACCGACAAAAACCGAATTGCTAAAAAAATGACTTAATTGGTTTGGTTTAGTTCCAACATTTTAAAAACCGACTTACTTGGTTTGGTTTCTTTTTGGGGAAAAACCGATCCAAACCGAACCATGAACACCCCTACATGCGTGTACAACTGGATTACCTTGATTTTTAGGCCTTTTTTGATGTTGTATTTATGAATACAACAATGCCAATACAGCGAATACACTACAATAATAACTGAATAGTAGCTATAGAAAGTAATTATGTATATAGTAGCTATCTGAAGTTAATAGCCACTAAACAATAGTGTTTTTGAAAATTCCTCTTTTACCAATAAAATATTGGGCTTCCTTTGTTTATTCTTGTGGGCCTGTATTGATTGAAGTCTGCTCCGAAGGCCCAATACAATCCAGCCCCATTCTTTTTACAAACACAACCAATATCGAAGGAACTCTCCTATTCTTATTCTGATGAAACACTTTCCTTTCTTCATCTGAAACAATCAAAAACCTATCTCAGAACTCACTACCTTCAAATCTTGTTAGAAAATTAAGATCCATCTCAAAGTAAAAGGCAAGAAAATGAAAATATATTGTACCACTGTTATTCCTTCCTTTTTTTCTTTTGCTGTTCTTACTGTGGGATTGCTGATTTTTTTTTCCTTTACTACCTCAGATGAAATGGAGACCAAGTTCATATTTTGGAGCCAATGGCTGTTTTTTTTTATGAGAAAAAAGCTATTGAAGAAGTCACTGTTTTCAAATCTTGGTAAAAAAAATAAGATCCATCAAGTAGCAAAAGGCAAAAAACCTAATTATTTAATGTTAACTTGTTTGTTTATTATGGTTATTTTGTTTCTGTTTTTGTAGTGGGTTTACTGATTCTTTTCTCTTTTTTTTTTCTTTCTATTTTCAGATGATTGTAATACCTCAAAGTATTCCTAAATTCTAACACCTAAAAGGGGTCGTTGGTGTTTCTGGTTTTGTGCCTAATTTTTTCTTCACCAGAAGCACCAATTTGCAATAAAGATACAAACTTTACAAGAAATTGAACTTGTTTCTATGTTGGTTACGACAAGTCACAGTCCTTCAGCTTCAGCTTCAGCTTCCTCATGCTCTTATGGTGGAAATATGGCAGAAAAATCTGATCTTGGATTTGGGGATTTGGATAATTTGTTGCCTGAGCTTGCCGGCTCCGACCAGACCCTTTTCCGGTGTATCTCCGGCGATACGGAGGACCCATCAGTCAGCTTAAAACAATTACTACAAGGAGGAAATGAAAATGCTGATTTGGGTTGTGGAGTTTCTGTTCAAAGCTCTGGTTTTGAGGTCTCAGCTGCAGGTCCTTTAGCTCATACAGATAATGTCTCTTTTTCTAATTCAAATCTCCTTCTAAATGCTAACATTGAGAAAATTGGATCTGTCATAAACTCAGACAACAAGCAAAATGTTAACTTTGAACACCTGAATGTCAATCTTTTGGCAAGAAATTTACCTCCTGCTTTGAGCTTTCAAGAGCAACAATCAGAACAGAATTCTGCTTATGTTAATATGTTAGGCTCATTATCGTATGATATAAGTCAAGAACAGCCCCCGCCCAAGCGCCACAATTCTGGTACGCTTGGTTCAAGTTTAAGCGCACTATTGCCTGAAGTTCCATTTTTTGACTCCAGTGGTGACTTATTGCTGAGGAAACAACCATTGGGACAAATGCGGCAGCAAGTCAATTTGCTGCCTTTTCACCAGTTTCAGCAAAAGCCATTAATTGTACCTAAGCTTGAGGCAGCTGGTGGTGGTGGTAATGGTAATTTGATGGTGCCTCGTCATCAACAACAGGAACAACAATTTATTTATGACCAGATTTTTCAGGCCTCTGAATTATTACTGGCCGGACAATTCTCAAACGCGCAAATGATATTGGCGCGGCTCAATCAACAGCTCTCTCCCATTGGCAAACCCTTCAAGAGGTCTGCTTTTTACTTCAAAGAGGCTCTGCTATTGCCTTTCCTTTTGCCTTGTACATCCACATCTTTTCCACCAAGAATTCCCACCCCATTTGATTGTGTGCTTAAGATGGATGCTTATAAGGCTTTTTCTGAAATATCTCCACTTATTCAGTTCATGAATTTCACCTCCAATCAACCTATTCTTGAAGTTCTTGGGGATGCCAAGGAAATTCACATAATAGATTTTGACATTGGCTGTGGTGCTCAATGGTCCTCATTTATGCAAGAACTCCGGAGCAGCAATAGAAAGGCAACTTCTCTAAAGATTACTGCCTTTGTATCTCCTTCAACCCACCACTCTGTTGAGATTGGCATCATGCACGAAAGTTTAACGCTGTTTGCTAATGATGTGGGAATCAGATTTGAGCTGGAAGTTATTAACTTGGATTCCTTTGACCCTAAGACTTATCCCTTATCCTCCTTGAGGTCATCTGAGTGTGAGGCTATTGCTATTAATTTCCCCATCTGGTCTATTTCAAGTTGTCTATTTGCATTTCCTTCACTTCTTCACTGCATGAAGCAGCTTTCACCAAAAGTTGTTGTATCATTGGAACGTGGATGTGAACGTACTGAACTCCCCTTAAAGCATCACCTCCTCCACGCCCTCCAATATTACGAGATGCTCTTAGCCAGTATTGATGCTGCTAATTTAACTCCAGAAATTGGGAAAAGAATTGAGAGGTCTCTTCTCCAGCCTAGCATTGAGAACATGGTTTTGGGGCGCCTCCGATCCCCTGATCGAATGCCCCCATGGAGAAACCTATTTGCTTCTGCAGGATTTTCACCTATCGAATTTAGTAATATGGCTGAAATTCAGGCTGAATGTGTTGTTAAGAGAACTCAGGTAGGAGGATTTCACGTTGAGAAGCGCCAGACATCACTTGTGCTATGCTGGAAACAGCAGGAGCTCTTGTCAATTTTGGCTTGGAGGTGCTGAGGAGCTTTATCTAATGAAAGCCAGAAGACTCTTTCCATTTAACAGCAACATTTCCTAGAGGTTTTGACTCTTCAATTTGATAGTCTGTTCAAAATTTAATCTACGTTGCTATCACCTCCACTATTGCCTGTAAATTCTTTTTGGTACATCTAATTCTCCATATGTAGTCTTGACTGTAGGCAAGCATTCCTACGTGTAAACAGAATCTTAACCACTTTCCCTGTTCGAAAATCTGTGTTGTATCTTTCAGCATTTCCCCGTGTATTAATTGCTTTCTTTTTTCCTCGTTTAATAATGAAAAAAAATCGTCCATTTCTCCATATTTGAGAACAATTGGTAAGTGCCAACAGATATTAACAATGAAGGGGAGCCAGCCTTGGCGTAGGGGAGTCAGCCTTGGCGTAACTGGTTAAGTTGTTGTATGTGACCAGGAGGTCACGACTTCAAGCCGTGGAAACAACCACTTGCAGAAATGCAGGGTAAGACTGCATACAATAGACCCTTGTAGTCCGGTCCTTTCCCGGACCCCGCGCATAGCGGGAGCTTAGTGCACCGAGCTGTCCCTCTTATTGGATAAGCAGAATGATAATCCTTTATTGGTGAATGCTAATGTATCATCCGCTTGTTTGCCTGGTGTCCTTTGCATGTACCCTGGATAGTAATGGCATGTTTTTTGGCTGGCCGAGTGTGCTGAGGTTCCTCGTTACAGGAAAGTCACTTCCTAGGTAAATAAATTTTTTGTGCTCTTAAAGTGTTGAATACGGTGTTTGAATTTTGATAGGTATATTGAGGTCGGATAAGAACCATATTAGATCTATGCACCGGACAGATCTTTTCTACAGGTCTAGACTCTTATTAGAATTTACACTTGGAAACAATATTCTAAACTTCAGTTTTTTCGCTCCCAAAAGACCGCCTTTATTTTGCTTCCAGGTAGAGTAAGGTATCTAGTTTGGCTGAACTCCAGTATAGTCCTTCTATTATTTTTAACTAGTAGTATGTTCATATGAATTATGAAATTTAGAAATCTTGTAGTTTTATTATCATGGATATAGAGGATTATAAATTATTCAACTGGTTTGGCTTTGAGGCGTAGTAAAGCTTGGCGATATACTCCTATGCTTACTGCATTGCTCAGGAAAATAGGCATGTCTACGCGTTGCAATAATAAACAAAGTAGCCACAGAAATCTCACTAGCTGTTGTCGCTACGTTGCTTATGTTCCTTTTGGTGTAAGTCACTGTCAACACATATAGTATTTGTATGCTGCTAATGGAGGAATGGATTCATTCTTCTTCAATCAATTCAGAAAGAATTCTTACTGGTTTAGTTCTTCTCAAAGTATGAGCTAATATTGGTTTATTACTTTCACTGTATATAGGTATATACAATTTTTACAAGTTATGAAACTGTAGTAAATTCTCTCAGGGGAGGCATTTCATATTTTGATTAAACAGCTTTTGACTACTGATTAGCTCTTGTCCTGACATAATCTAACATCCTTCCCACACAAAGAACAATTGGGCCATGTTATGGTCTTGACTTTTTTGTTTTAGTCCTCTCTAGACATGTTTGTTCATGTTTTATTGAGGTTTATGCTCTTTTATTACTCCCCCATTCCCATTTTATATGACATACTTTCATTTTTAGTCTGTTCCCGAAAAAAGGAATGTCATGAAACAATTTAAGTTTAAGGGTACTTTTTGGTAACCTCGAGTATTTTTTCTCTCCCAAGTTTAAACTTTCTATTTTACTTTAATGACATGAATTTAATTTTTATACAGATAAAAGAAACACAAAATGTCTTTTTTTCATCTGCTTAAGCATTAATGGGCAAAGTTATTTGATATATATATATATATATATATATATATATATATATTCTACACCGTCATTGAATATTTTCTACGACCATTTAATTAAACTATGGCCTTGGTCCTGTAGGAGAGGCTCTGAATTTGGAGTGGGTGAAAAAAATAAGGTGCGACAGCTTAGCATTACATTAATTTAACGACTTTGTATTATATTATTGTTGTATTTTGGGAAGTGTTATACGTCATTAATTCAATCATTCTTTTGAAAATACGAAGTTCGTATCATTATTTTAGGAGGGATGTAGGTAATTTGGATTACATAATGCATGCCAAATTATTATTATATACTTCATTCATTGTATTTGTTGTCATCATCTTGAATAATTTAGTCCATCCACTTGAGCAAACCACATGGGTCATGTTTGATTGAACTCAATTATCTAATCTAAATTTTGAGCATTTCAAAGTGAACTTTTATTAAATCCAACGTAGACTACAAGGCAGGTGGACATGAAATTCATTAACGAGTGTAGGACCATGTTTTGAGGACTTTTGATTAATTTTAATCCTTTAGCATAATGTGAACATGACAATTATTAATTAATCATATAATTAAAACCTAGTTGAAGAAGCTAATACGAACAATATGTCGTTTTCATTTGGAAAGACTTCGATACAAAACTTGATTAGTATGTTCAAGGTTTACAACAACAACAAACTCGATATAATCTCAGAGAGGCTGTTTCCCTCGGCTAAAGGAAAGAAAAATAAAGCAACAACAACAAGCAAGTACGTTTAAAGTTTAACAAAATGGAAAATTGGCATTTGGTTTTCAAAGAACTTCTCAATATAGATGAGAAAATTTTCTCAATTTTTCTTGAGTGTAAATTTTTTGTTCCATCACGTATAGAGGCGGATGTAGTGTTCTGGGGACGGGGACGGATTCAACTGAACCCATATCTCTCTACGCGGAATAAAAATATGTATGTAAAATTCATTAAAATTACAAAAAATAGTAAATATGAACCCGTAACTTTAAAATATAATGGGTTCAATGCTAAAAACCATAAATGTTGAACACATAGGGTTTAAACCCTGGATCCGCCTCTGATCACGTAGATTATACTCTTCTAAACGAATTCACAGAACCTTGTGCAACATTTATTCTAAACTTAAAAACAGCTTAAGAAAGAGAAGACAATACACTAATAATAATCCGACTAAGATTTAAAACACATCTAAATGTAATTATATGATTATTTTTCCAGTGTGAGACATTATTCAAAGAGCTCAACTCTTCAAACTGTCTAAATCTCTAACATTATGCACCAACACTTTGGCATCTTAATATGTTTTCCTAATAGTAGTTTCTTATATGTCAGTTAAGCATGAAATTCAGCAAGATGAAACAGAAAACATCCAAGGGCAATTAAAAGAACCAAGTCTAATGTAATAGACCAACCCGCCAGTGATATTGTCCGCTCGAGGCTTAGGCCCTAACAGGTTTAAAATACGTTACTGGGATCTAAGGCTTGTTAACTTATATACCCAATATCCTTCTTGCGTTATGCCGATGTGGCACTCTATTTAAAGTCTGGGGTGTTACATCTAACTTGTCAGCAGTGTAGTACATAGAGCAGAGAGAGCTTAAAGAAGACAACAACCAACAGGAAATTTTAGCAGACCTAAGTTTGATATTTCAAGGGAGTATTATGCCAAACAGCCAAAAAGAGAAACTCAAAACAGAGTGAGGAAGAGGATAAAAAATAGTCACAAGAGCTGACAAACAATACAACAACAACAACAACAACAACCCAGTATAATCCCACAAGTGGGGTCAGGGAGGGTAGGATGTACGAAGCCTTACCCCTACCCTGGAAGGTATTTCCGATAGATGCTGACAAACAGTAGTGTAGCAACAAAAAAAAACTTGCGTTGGCAGCTACGTTTTACAAGACGTACACACACCGCTCTTTGAAGATACATATCCACTTCCCACTGTATTAAAACAGTGAACCAAATTCCAATCAAACCCTCTGGTCGGCAGGAAAGACGACCTGAAGCTCGTGAAACTCTCCCTTATTAATAGTAGGAATAGGAATAACAATGTAATTCCAATAAGAGTATACATGTCCTCTGTTCAGGACATGCCTCCAATTTTGGTTCTTATCTAATATACCAATACATGTATCAAAAGTAGAATACATTACTCACTCATTTTAAGCGCAAAACTATTCGCTTGGGAACTAACATGCTTGTAACCAGGAAGTTCAACACATTCAGAAAGAAAAGCAGGTCATTACTCATTACTATCCAGAAATTGTTAATAGTACTTAGCAATTGTATCAGAGCAATTGTATCAGAACATGGAAAAGATAGAAATTAATACACGGGGGAAACTTAGGAAGATACAACACACTGATATTCAAACAGGGATAATAGTTAAGATTTGTTTAACGCGGAAGGCCTGCCTACAGTCAAAGACTACACATAAGGAGAAAATGACATAGCAAATGTAAGCAGATTTTTTAACAGACATCAAATTGAAGAGTCAAAACCTCTAGTAAATGTTGCTGTTAAAAGAAAGAGTTGTCTGGCTTCATAAGATAAAGCTCCTCAGCACCTCCAAGACAAAGCTGACAAGAGTTCCCGCTGCTTCCAGCATAGCACAAGAGACGACTGGCGCTTCTCGACATGATATCCTCCTACCTGAGTTCTCTTAACAAGGCATTCTGCCTGGATTTCAGTCAGATTACTAAACGCAACAGGTGAAAATCCTGCAGAAGCAAATAGGTTTCTCCATGGGGGAATTCGGTCAGGGGATCGGAGGCGCCCTAAGACCATGTTCTCAATGCTAGACTGGAAGAGAGACCTCTCAATTTTTTTCCCAACTTCTGGTGTTAAATTAGCAGCATCAATACTGGCTAAAAGTATCTCATAATATTGGAGGGCGTGGAGGAGGTGATGCTTTAAGGGGAGTTCAGTACGTTCACATCCACGTTCCAATGATACAACAACTTTTGGTGAAAGCTGCTTCATGCAGTGAAGAAGTGAAGGAAATGCAAATAGACAACTTGAAATAGACCAGATGGGGAAATTAATAGCAATAGCCTCACACTCAGATGACCTCAAGGAGGATAAGGGATAAGTCTTAGGGTCAAAGGAATCCAAGTTGATAACTTCTAGCTCAAATCTGATTCCCACATCATTAGCGAACAACGTTAAACTTTCATGCATGATGCCAATCTCAACGGAGTGGTGGGTTGAAGGAGATACAAAGGCAGTAATCTTTAAGGAAGTTGCATTTCTATTGCTGCTAGGGAGTTCTTGCATAAATGAGGACCATTGAGCACCACAGCCGATGTCAAAATCTATTATGTGAATTTCCTTGGTATCCCCAAGAGCTTCAAGAATAGCTTGATTGGAGGTGAAATTCATGAACTGAATAAGTGGAGATACTTCAGAAAAAGCCTTATAAGCATCCATCTTAAGCACACAATCAAATGGGGTGGGAATTCTTGGTGGAAAAGATATGGATGTACAAGGCAAAAGGAAAGGCAACTGCAGAGCCTCTTTGAAGTAAAAAGCAGCCCTCTTGAAGGGTTTGCCGATGGGAGAGAGCTGTTGATTGAGCCGCGCCAATATCATTTGCGCGTTTGAGAAATGTCCGGCCAGTAATAATTCAGAGGCCTGAAAAATCTGGTCATAAATGAACTGTTGTTCCTGCTGTTGATGACAAGGCACCATCAAATTACCATTACCACCACCATCAGCTGCCTCAAGCTTAGGTACAAATAATGGCGTTGGCTGAAACTGGTGAGGAGGCAGCAAATTGACTTGTTGATGCATTTGTCCCAATGGTTGTTTCCTCAGCAATAAGTCACCACTGGGATTAAAAAACGGAACTTTAGGCAATAGAAAGCCTAGGCTTGAACCCAGGATACCCGAATTGTGGCGCTTGGGTGGCGGCAGTTCTTGATTCATGTTGTATGATGATGAGCCAAACAAGTTAACATAAGCGGAATTCTGGAACTGGGTTTGGTTTGTCATTATTTGTGGACAAGATATTTGAGGCTTCTGTTCTGATTCTTGTTCTTGAAAGCTCAAAGCAGGAGGTAAACTCTTGGCCAAAAGATTGACATTCAGATTTTCAAAGTTATTATTTGGTCTGTTATTTGAGTCTATGACAACAGAACCAATTTTCTCAATGTTGGCATCTAAAGAAATATCTGAACTAGAAAAGGAAATATTATCAGTACAAGCAAAAGAACCTGCAACTGAAATTCCACAACCTAAATCAGCATTTGCATTTCCTCCTTGGAGTAACTGTTTCAAGCTGACTGATGGGTCCTCCATATCGCCGGAGATCCACCGGAAAATGGTCTGGTCGGAGCCGGCAAGTTCCGGCAACAAATTATCCAAATCCCCAAATCCAAGATTAAATTTTTCTGGCTCCAACCCAAATGAAAATGGCTGCAGCTCAGTCACCAACTCCTCTTTCCGGCCGTCAATTTTTTCAGCTCCGGCGCCGGGAACTCCATTATTTCCAGCATATTGGCCACCATAAGAGCATGAGGAAGATGAAGCTGAAGGACTTGGACTTCTTGTATCCAACACAGAAACAGATTCATTTCTTGTAAAGTTTAAACCTTTATTGCAAATTGGTGCTTCTGTTGAAGAAGAAATTGAAGGTACATAACTTGAAACACCAAGTACCCCTTTTGCTACAGCTAGGTTGTTACTTTGTGGTATTACAATCATCTGAACATAGAAAAAAATAATCAGCTAAACCCACCAAAAAAATTAACAGTAAAAAAAGGAAGATAATTTCGTTTCTTGCCTTTTTGATACTTGAAAGATCTAATACCAAGATTTGAAGAATTGTGACTTCAGCAATGGCTTTTCTTTCACATATAAATCAAACCCAAGAACAAAAAAAACAGCCATTTGCTCAAAAATATGAACTTGGTCTCCATGTCATCTGAAAAGAAAGAAAAAAATCAGCTCAAAACCGCTATAACCAGGAAAAAAAAAAGAATTAACATTAGAAGAAGATAATTTCATTTTCTTGCCTTTTACTTCTAGATCTGAAGGGTAGTAACTTCTTCAATAGCTTATCTTCCACAGAAAAACAAACCCCACAACCAGAAAAATACAGCAGTTTTGCTCAAAAATATAAACTTGGTCCCCATTTTAGCAACGCCGACTATAGCCAATAAAGCACATGCTTTAGCCCCAAAAAATTAGGGGGGCCCACTCTTTATCAATAGGGTTATATGTTTATTAAAAAAAAAAAGGTATTTTCAAGTTAAAAAATACTACTCCTACTTATTTTGATTACAATGAAATATATGTCCTAATAACTGTTTGACAAAAAAAAAAATCTCTTTTTTTGTCTTCTTTAATAAAAAATATTATATTGATTTTTTCACTTCCTATTTGGAATCTACAATAGTTAATTTCTTCGTTTACCTTTTTCACCATAAATGTGTACTACTTTACTATTATACTTTTACTGTCTTCCTCCAAAAAGGCCCTCTTACAATATTATTCTAGAAAAATTAAAAAGAGTATTTCTTTCGGTCTATTTTAATTAATTTTTTGATATTTTTTATATATATTAAGAAATTTATCTTTTAATATTAAATAATAATAAAATTAATCATATTAACCTTAATTGGCTCATTGAAAAGTATGACAAATGATTCCTAAGTTCTTTACTTCAAAGTCAACATTGAAAAGAAGAATTTAAATCTTTCTTGATATTTGAAAAAATCCAAATATTATAGACTACAAAAAATGGTCAAAAAATCACTTTACGTGAAGGGACTATTGTTTTGTATTTTTTTCGTATACCAAGCATTGCAAGTATTGCATTGAAGCACCAAGTAAGCATTTATTTTCTGATCAAGTTACATAATCATAAATTATGCGTAAGTTATATAACGTATAATAAATGTAATAAATAGCAGGCAGAAGCTGAATAAAGCAATCATTACGGGTAAAATTACATTTTAAACCCATATCCCTTATACTATGAGCCCGTTTGGACATAAGAAATTTTTCTCTTTATTTCAAAAGAAAATTCACTTTTTTCCGAAATCAGCTTTTGTTCATAAAATTTGCAATTATCACTTGAAGATGCATTTTGGAAATTTTTGAAAATTTGTAAAACTCCAAAAAGCTGTTTTTCAAATTTTCGCTCAAAACACTCACAAAACCTAAAAAAACAACCCAAAATTATATTCAATTTCCAAACACAACTCTAAAAAATTTCAAATTCCATTTTCACTTGAAAAAGTTTTCCCACTATTTTGGAATTTTACAATTCCTATGTCCAAAGGCCCACTATATCTCCCATTTGAAAATTATTCACCTGTGTATTGGTCGAAGTTTGGACCAAACTTAACAATGTCATTGGCCAAGGTCGAAGCTCGGGTCGACCAACAGTTAGGGACGAAGGTTCTAACTTGAACGGGATCGACGACAGAAGTCCATAATAATGGTAGGATAGTTCTAGATTAGAAAAAGAGAATACTCTATTAGAATATTCCCTCCCCTGTACTTTTTAGGGTTCCCCAAAGAATGTTCCTTATATATAGGAAACAAAGGGGAGAAAAAAGGCATCTGAAACTCTCTGAAAGAACACTTTGTAATTGAAAGAATATACACTTCTTGTCTTTTCTATTGATTCCCAAGTTAAAAGACACATTTTCATATATAAGATCCAAGAACATAGTGTTCCATCCACGTTGCTTGTCATTTGCATTGATGACAAAGAGATAGTTGACTCTCAATGCTTGGCATTTTGGGCGAGTTATCCTTTAATATTATATTTATTTCCATTACATGCATTTACTCTTCCTGTTCACTTGCATATTCACTATCAATCACCATCATCATCTTTGTCTGGTATTTAGTACTACGACACTTTTATTTCATTCATTCAACACCACATTCACAGATCTGACAGTCATTAAGCTTAACTAGGATTAACCTTCCATTTTACTTGTTAAATCTCTCGTAGAAGGATTTATCATATTTTTGGTAAAATAATTTGGCTCCGTCTATGGGGATTTTCTAGTTAAAATCTGTAGAATCTGTTAGATCTAAATAAAAACAACAACACATACACGCACACAACTATCTCTTTCCATATGCACAAACTAACAATGGCAGGAAGAGGAGAAGAAAGGTTAAAGGCTATAGCAGACATTACCGCTAACCTCATGAACACCATCAATGAAGATAACGATGGAGGAGAGAAAAACGACACCCCCAGCGTCACGCCAGGACAGGGCGGTTCACCCCCTCCCCCCGAAAGTGTATCTGTTGTTCGAGAAAGAGATTCTTCCACATCCACAACTGAGAAAGCGCCACCAACGGTGAAAAAGTTACTAGAAGCATGGTTGAGAAGTACACTGAATGACTTCCTCGACAAGCCTACTCAAGGAGTGGATCAGAACGCCGCACCAGCAGAGGAAGTTACCACCAACGAGCAAACTGCTTCCCGCCCAACATGTAACACTAACGTTACAGATGATGCAGGTAACGACTCACTCGCATCCATACTGAGGAAGATGGAGGAAATGAAAAATGAAAATAAGGCACTACGAGATCAAGAAGCACCAGGAGAGGGTCGACAAGATACCCGGTGCCCCAAAACTCCTACCCAAATGAGATGTTGGTCGGTTCGTAGAGCAACCATACAACGAAGAAGCGACCCCACATCCCATCCCCAAAACCTTCAAAATGCCGCCATACTTGAAAATATATGACGGCACGACAGACTCTGAAGATCACATAATTCAATACGTCACGGCGGTGGAAGGCAACGACCTCTCAAAAGAGCAAGTACCATTTGTATTATTAAAGAAATTCGACGAAACCTTAACAGGGGGATCCCTGAAATGGTACTCACAACTGCTAACACGATCCATAACAACGTTCGAGGAAATGGCCGATAAGTTTGTAACCGCCCACGCCAGAGCCAAAAAGGCCGAAGCCAGGGTGAGTGACATATTCGCCATTAGACAGTCACCTGGCGAGGGACTTAGGGACTTCCTCGCCCGATTTAACAGAGTCAGGATGAGCTTGCCAAATGTATCTGAAGGCATGGCCGTGGCGGCCTTCCAAAACGGGCTGAACAGAATTGGGTCGAGGGTGACCGAAAATTTGTTGAGTAGGCTCATAAAGTACCCTTCCACTACCTGGTAAGAAATCCACAACGCCTACTGCGCCGAGGTCCGAGCAGATGAGGACGACCTCAACGGCTAACGTCAGTCCACAAAGAGTCAGGACGAGATCGCCTTAATGATACCCGACGGGATCATTAGGCCCACGTCCCAACCGTGATAGGCACCAGCCTTTTGTCAGAACGGCAATTCCGCCATCTCCTCGCCATATAGAAGGGTCGTCTAGGTCAAATATAGGGACTCAACGGAATGACAAAGGTATGCCCCCACTTTTATCCACTCACAAATTTTGTGTCTCCCCTTTAGAAATAGTGTACGCACTGGAAAAGCTCAACCCAAAGGTGAAATGGCCGCAGAAGATGAAGTCTGACCCAAACAACAGAAGGTCGAATGCCCTCTGTGAGTTCCACCAGGAACGAGGCCACAAGATAGAGGACTGCATAGCTTTACGACAAGAAGTGGTGAACATGCTCAACCAGGGACACCTGAAAGAGCTTATTAGCGATTGCGGAAGGGCCAACTTCGGTAGAGGACGAGAACAACACCAAGGGCCCCCAAAGCCGCCCTCCCGCACCCACACCATCCAAATGATCATCGGCAGAGGTGATGAGGCCACAATTAATCTTGTTAAATTCACCACCACGCACAAGCTAAAGCGACAATCACACACGAACGGTATGACGACCTCAAAGATAGTATCATCTTCGATAAGTCGGATACCCACGGTTTGACTTTCCCTCACCTTGATGCTCTTATTATTAACTTACGAATTTTGGACACTGACGTAAGAAGAATAATGGTTGACGATGGAAGCGGCGCGTGTATTATCCATCCTTGAGTTCTCACCCAAATGAGACCCGAGGATAAGATAATACCACGTTGCATAACATTGACATGGTTTAACAATGCAGTTGAACAAACTTCAGGAGAAATAACGCTACCCGTCCTGGCCGGAGGCGTCACTTTGGAGACAACGTTCCATATCATGAACCAAGATACAACTTATAACGCCATCATAGGACGACCTTGGACATGGCATGAGGGCCATTCCATTCGGCCTTTATCAAGTAATCAAGTTCCCGACCCCCTGGGGAATATTCAGCATCAGAGGTGTACATCGCACATCACAAGAGTGTTACCGCATCGCCCAAGATTGTACGTACACTCAACAATTGAAAGGGACAAACTCGAAAGCATAGAAATTACCAAAGTCGGGAACAAAACCCGATGACCAGAACGACGTCATCAAGGACCCCGACATAGTGGAGGCCGCGAGGTTAACGGTAGAAGACCTAGACCCCGTCCAAATAGATAAAAATGACTCCAGAAAAAAAGGCTTACATCGGCCACAAACTCTCCGAACCAGGTAAATTTCATGAATTTTTAACTAACAATGCAGACCTATTCACTTTCTCCCATGCAGATATGCCAGGTATCTCAAAGGACATCGCCACACACAAATTAAACGTGGACCCTCTCTATCCGCCAGTACGACAAATGAGAAGAAAATTCAATGTCGTAATCAACGAAGCAGTCCGCGAGGAAGTAGAGAAACTACTAGCCAATAGTTTCATCAGAGAATCCAAGTATCCCCAGTGGGTCACCAACGTAGTCATGGTGAAGAAGAAAAATGGAAAGTGGCGCATGTGCGTTGACTTCACAGACCTAAACAAAGCATGCCCAAAGGACTCTTTCCCACTGCCGCACATCGACCAGCTCATCGATGCAACGTCTGGACACGAGTTGCTAAGCTTCTTGGACGCATATTCAGGATATAATCAGATCCTCATGGAAGAGGAGGACCAAGAAAAAATGACTTTCATAACTCAACAAGGGACTTATTGTTATCGAGTCATGCCGTTCGGATTAAAGAATGCAGGATCAACTTACCAAAGGTTGGTCACCAAGATGTTCAAAGAACAATTTGGCAAAACAATGAAAGTATACATAGACGATATGTTAGTCAAATTCGAAAGGAAAGAAGATCGTATCAACCACCTGAAAGAAGCCTTTGATATACTGAGACAGTACGACATGAAGCTGAATCCCGAGAAATGCGCCTTCGACGTAACATCAGGAAAGTTCCTCGGCTTATTGGTGTCACAAAGAGGCATCGAAGTCAACCGTGACCAGATCAAAGCTATCGAGGGAATACCCGAACTGTTGACCAGCAAGAAACAAGTGTAAAAGATGACTGATCGTATAGCCGCACTGTCAAGATTCATCTCATGATCTTAAGACAGATGCCACAAATTCTTCAACGTCCTCAAAAAAGACAACGGACTCCAGTGGAACTCAGAATGTGTCGAAGACTTAAGAGAATTGAAGGCATATCTATCCTCGCCTCCACTTCTCGCCAAAGCCGAAACCGACGAACGCCTCCTAGTATATTTGGCAGTGTCAGAAGTAGCGGTAAGTGCAGTACTCGTCCGTGAATAAAAAGGTACGAAATCACCAATCTATTATATCAGCAAAACCCTGGTCGACGCCGAAACGAGGTACCCTTACCTCGAGAAGCTGGCCCTAGCACTGGTCACGGCTTCACGAAAGCTCAGACCTTACTTTCAGTTCCACCCTATATTGGTCGTCACGACCTTCCCCTTTAGAAGTAGCTTACATAAACCCTAACTATCGGGAATATTGGCCAAGTGGGTCATCGAACTAAGCGAGCACGATATCACATATCAGCCGTGAACGTCGATAAAGTCGCAAGTGCTAGCTGACTTCATCGCGAACTTCAACGCCAAGATAATGCCTGAAATCGAACAAGAAGCCTCTCGTACTGTTTCCCTTCAACCTGTCCTATGGGTCTTACACACCGATGACGCTTCTAACGAGTCAGGATCGGGACTAGGACTCGTACTTGAGGTCCCAACGGGTGAATTAATCTGCCAATCTATATGATGTCCAGATATGAATGACAATGAGGCCGAGTACGAAGCCGTTATTGCAGGACTAAAATTGGCCCTCAAATATGGAGCCCAACGAGTTATCCTTGGGGGCGATTCACAACTTGTTGTCAACCAAGTAACAAGGACTTATCAGATCAAGGAGCAAAGGCTACAAAAGTACCAAACAGAAATCCACAAAATATTGCCAAAATTCGATGAATGCCGGCTCGATCAAATACCTCGAGCTCAAAACACTGAGGCAGACGGCCTCGCCAAGTTAGCAGCAATAACAAAAAGCATAAATGGAAAGGAGAATGTCGTCACATTACTCCACTCGTCATTAGATCAACTTGAGGTACACTTTGTGAACTTAACCTGGACTGGCGCAACATTATTATAACTTACTTGCAAGAGGGAACACTCCCAACAGACAAAAAAGAAGCAAGGAAGCTCCGAATGCAGGCAACTAGGTACAACATCATCGACAACGACTTGTACAAAATGACGTTCGGCGGTCCTTTGGCAAAATGCTTAGGACCAAACCAAACCATACGAGTACTCGAAGAACACGAAGTACATTTTGGCACCCATACCGATAATCGAGAACTCGTCAGATGCCTCATACGGGACAACTACTATTGGCCCACCATGAAAAAAGAAGCCGCAGACTTCGTCAAAAAGTGCGAACAATGTCAGAAGTATGCCCCCATGATACACCAAGCTGGCAAACATCTCTATTCAGTCATGTCACCTGTCCATTCATCAAATGGGGAATAGACACCGTAGGATCGCTCCCAGCCGGGCAAGGTAGTGTACGTTTCCTTTTAGTTTTGACTGACTACTTCTCCAAATGGGTAGAAACAGGAGCCTTCGCCGAAATACGCGAACAGGAAGTCATCACATTCATATGGAGAAATATAATATGTCGCTTCGCCATCCCAAAGGAAATCAGCTATGATAACGGACCACAGTTCACCGGGAAAAGACCGTTGAATTCTTCGAGAAGTGGCACATCAAGCGCATACTCTCCATGCCATATCATCCCGCCGGAAATGGTCAGGCTGAATACTCTAACAAAACTATATTAAACATCATTAAAAAAAACTCGAAGACGCCAAGGGATTGTGGACAGAACTGCTACCAGAAGTGCTATGGGCATACCGCACTACGCCAAAGACAAGCATAGGAGAAACTCCATACTCTTTGGTCTATGACACAAACACAATCATACTAGTCGAGCTCGGAGATCCTAGCCTGAGATACTCCAATGAAAGCGGACCAAACAATGACGAGAGCAGAAAGCAAGACCTCAACGAGATAGGGGAATGGAGAGATATGGCATACATAAGGATGGTCGCCCGAAAACAAAGGGCAGGACGATACTATAATAAAAAGGCCAAAGTTCGACCACTCAAAGTCGGGGACTATGTACTCAAGGCTAAAACGCAGGCAAGCAAATACCTAAGAGAGGGAAAGTTAGGAACCAACTAGGATGGACCGTACAAAATCACTGCAGTAGTTAACAAAGGATCATTCCAGTTAGAAACAATGGAAAGGAAATTGTTGCCCAACAATTGGAACGTCGCTCACCTCAAGTACTTCAACTTCTGAAAACAGACGCCCTCTAAGTTGTAAACTTTTTCCCTCACTCGGGTTTTATCCCTAGATGGGTTTTACCGAGGAGGTTTTTAACGAGGCGATGAGGGGGCGCCTCGAAGTTCGAGCTTGTTGTTCATCGCTCCGCCTATCATTTTCTCCATCCAGACCGATGAAGGGACTAGGTAGATGGAGAACTTCTCAAATGTATATGCTAAACAAAGTATGTAACATTCTCCAATAAAATGAATAAACAAAGAAATACGCAGCCGTTCTTCACACAACTCCAAATCGCTCCACATTCTACATCATTCGACCCCAATCGAATCACATACATTCGACCTCGCTCGAATCGCATACATTCGACCTCACTCGAATCACCTACATTCAACCTTGCTCGAATCACATACATTCGACCTCGCTCGAATCACTCACATTCGACCTTGCTTGAATAGTTTGCGTTCGACACCGCTCGAAGTATTCACACTCGACGCCACTCGAACGACTGGCCAAAGATTGATCCCAAGCCAGCCTATGATCGGCCTACTAAGAACAACACCGCAATGAAATAAGACATGTAACAAGAAGAAAAAACATACAACAAAAGGTAACCATTCCATTACAAACTGATCAGGTTACGAAACTCGTTTCTTTTACAATGGGCTCGAGTACACCCTCACAAAAACAAAAAACAATCAAAAGTCAATCACAAGGCCCTAAGCCGCATCACCCCCTTCAGCATATTCATCGTCGTACCAAGGATCAGAAGCAAGCCCATCTACAACGTCATCATCACCGTTGTTATCTCATTTGGTCGAGTCCCTTAGTGTTTCCTGACTCAACCCCTTGTTTGTGTTAGGTCGGCGGGTCTCTAATACGAGGTGGGACCTTCGGTCCATAGCGCTTGTAGAAGGAAGACCAATCACAGATCCCCATGACACGAGGCAACACACGAGCCAACCAACCCTCCATGTCCAAAACGAGGGAGGGAGAACGCTTTATAGTTGTAAATGAGGAAGCGGTTAATAAACCGAAAAGAACAGAAATTGACAAATAACGAATGGCGAAAAACACAAGATAATACTAGGGCTGGGCATATATCGGGTATAACCGATAGCCCGAACCGAAAAAAGCTTATTGGGGTATCGATATCGGGTTATTGGGTTAACGATTTTGTATTTTTTCACTATTGGGTTAACGGTTCGGGCCATGATTTGCCCAATTATTAACGGGTTAACCGATAACCCAATAAGATTTAATAAAATTAGGATTTTACCCTTAAGTATATAAATACATCTAGAGCTTCATTCTCTCTTTTTCTCCCAATTTTCCCAGTCGCATTCAAGATTTAAGTTTCCAGTTCACTCTTTAGACTCTAATTCAATTCTTGAACAGTTCTTCTTCAAAATTCAAAGTACAACCACATTCTTAGAATCTTAGCGTAAGTTTGTATTCCAAAATTACTTATTTGTTAAGAACAAATTTCGTTCCTTTCTTTTGAGTTTTACAGTAGAGTTCGATAATTAAAAAAATTGGATTTTTATTTTTTTTGATTCATTATTTTGTGCTCATGTTTTAGTATTATGTTTGTACTTGTTAATTTTAAGGTGAAATTGCTACTACTTTGTATTGTTATTAATGTATTTGAACAACTGTTGTTGAAGAATGAACACTATTTCAGTTGTGTTTGGACAAATGTTGAATTACAAGTACTCTTGTTGCTCTTGCTACAATTGGACTCTGCAAACTGACATTGATCTCTTGATTATGGTTTGGCAGGAAACCAAAAAGTTATAATTTATGTTCCTGTTAACTAATATTTCCAGTGAATTGGAGATGGAATGCTTGTGGAGTTGTAGTATCAATTTTTGAGATTTCACAGGTCATGAATTTATCAAAACGAAACACGCTTGAAATATTAGTTGTGGCTAAAACGCAGGGTTGGGTAGTATACTATATGTGAATTCTTCTCTATTTTGCTTAATTCGAGTGAATTGTCTTCTCTTTTTTGCTTAACTCTAGATTGAGTTATCGTATCGGGTAACCGATAATGATCGATAACCGATTAATCGATAACCAATAACTAATATCTTATCGGTTTGGTTATCGGTTTATCATATTTGTAAACTGATAACCGATATGCTAAACCGATAATATTCATAACCGAACCGACCGATGCCCACCCCTAGATAATACTTACGATTGTAATTCCACTTTTCAGGAAACCCGGTCGGGTCCACCACCAACTGATTAGTTCTGACGAAGAAGTATTTGCGCAAGAATAACCAACTCGCCTTATCGTCCATCCCAGCCACTAATCCTTTCGTCTGACGATTCCACAAGTGTATCATGGTGCCTCTGAAGAAGGTAGGTGAAAATAGGTGCAACAGATGGAGAAGGTCGACCTCACAACCAGCCAGCTTTGCATATTTGGTAAACATTAAGAAGACCTTATATAGATAAGGAGAGAGTTGTGCTGGGAAAACGTTATAAAGCGACAGAACTCTTCAGCCAACTTAGGAAGGGGCAAGGTGTAGCTGATCGTTAACGGGTAGACGTAGAAGGCACAAAATCCAGGATGGTGAACCTGAACCGTGTCGCCTCCCACAAGGATGGTCTCGATGTAAGAAGGCATGCAATATTTAGCCCGCATCTCAGCCAATTCAGCCTCCCCGTTTCAGATTGCTCAGGTTCAGGGGCGGGCCCTGGTCCCTTAGGGAAATCGTTCCTGGACACAGGGTTTTTAGGCACCACCTCTTCAACGGTGGGGAAGCTTTCGTCTCCCTCAATTGAAATCCTTTCATCAAAAGGGAGGATAGCCACTGATAAGGGAGCGACGTCAGAAATATCATCGTGACTACAAGGAGAAGTCGACATGATGATTGTAATAGATCGAGCAATGGAAGGAAAGATGAAGTCAGTGATCAAGAAATGGATTGAAAAAACTGAGAAAAGAGGTTTGTGATGACCCAAGGGGTCATTTTATGAATTTAGACTCCGTTCTAGGCTTATTATCCATAAAAAGATTAATTTTAACTACCTCGATTTGTGTGCGCAATCCGGGCGTGAAACCGAAAAGCTTTTATGTTAAAATATAAGAAACAATAATTTTTAGAATTACAAAATTTGATTTTAGTTGACTTTAGTCAACATTTTGAGTAAACGGACTCAAATTTGTGTTCCGACGATCCTGGAAGGTCCGCAGTAAAATATGGGACCCGGGCGTATGCCCGGAAATGAATTCCGAGGTCCCACGCCTTAGAAATTAATTTTTGAAAGAAATTGTTTTGCTGAAATACTTATGAAATAATGAAAAGAATTAATGTTTGAAGTCATTGGTATCGGGCCCGTATTTTGGTTCCAGAGACCAGTACAAATTTGTTATGATATTCAGGCCTTGCCTGTGAAATTTNTTAGGTATCGTTTGACATGAGAAACGAGGCAGAATAGCTGGCAGAAAATTTATTAAAAACGGGCAGACCTTCTTCTTCACCTTATTTTCGAGGTTTACAGCCCTAGGAACGAATTTCTTCACCAAATATCATCCCCAAGTCATAGGTAATCAATTCTAAACTTTACTCTTTCAATTACCCATTGTTTTTTATCACTTTTAAATCAAAAACTAAGAATTTTCATGGTAAAAATTGAGGGTTTGGGTAGAATTAGGGAATTTTGTAAAAATCGAATCTTTACCTCAAATTGAGGTCGGATTTCGAAACTAATTGTATATTTGGGTTCGTGGGTGAATGGGTAAACGTAATTTGGTCCGATGGGTTTTCACTTTTTTTGAGAAAACTTAGGAAAAATTAGATTTTTCAATAAAGTTAGTTCCTTTAACATTAGTTAATGATATTAAGTTAATTTTGATTAGAT
>ML254278.1:26680-56795 GCA_005239495.1 Nicotiana undulata | reverse complement strand
ATGTGTGTCAAGCAGGCCCGTGAGTCTATTTTGATAGAAATTGCAGTATTTCTCCCATGTTTAGTAGATTGTGATATTGTCTTTACTTGGTAATTTATTCTTGATTGAAAGTACTGGCTATTGAGTTTGAGAAGTATTGATACGAATGATAACACAAGTGTAGAGTACGTGATTGAGGTAATTGGATATAGCTGAGACCCTTGCCGGGCATTTATTGAGTTATTGAATTGATGTTTTTCCCTTGCCGGGTGTTCTCAATTGCTTATTTCCACTATGCTGTACTCCTTTCCATTTATCCGTTATTGTTTGGTAAGGAAGAGGGTAAAGCACGAAGGGTGATTCCGTGTCATGATACTTGATTTCATTGCATAGTGAGGAAGAGTGTAAAGCACGAAGGGTGATGCAGTGCCATGAATTTATTGATTATAAGCACGAAGGTAAATGTCGTGCCATGATTTTATTGATTATAAACACGAAGGTAAATGCCGTTCCATGATTCATTGTACATTGCATTGTGAGGAAGAGAGTAAAAGCACGAAGGGTGATGCCATGCCATGATATTTGATTACCTTGCATTGTGAGGAAGATAGTAAAAGCACGAAGGGTGATGCCGTGCCATTGCTTATTTTTCTGATATTTATATTGTTCGTTGTCGATTATGTTGGATTGTTTCTCTGGATCATTCCTACCTGTCGAGGTGACTGCTTTAGTTCACCTGTTCCCCCTTTACTGCTCCCGTATCCCCTGTTTGCCGGTTTATCTCCTGCCTTGTGTTATTTCCTGTTACCTGGTGTAGAATAGGACAGGTTATCGTTAATGTCAAGTCTAGCCTCGTCACTACTTCGGCCGAGGTTAGGCTCGGCAATTACTCACTACATGGGGTCGGTTATACTGATACTACACTACACTTCTTAATGTTGTGCAGATCCCGCACCCGGACCGAGTGGACCGCATTGAGGGAGTCACCTTCAGTCCACCAAGAGCTTCAAGGTATACCCGCTGGCGTTCGTGGGCCTTGGTGTCTCTCCTACATTTGGATTTCCTCATTGTCTTGCCTTTTTCTTCTAATTCCAAGACAATTATATATTTCTTTCAGACTTTGTATTTAGCACTCAGTTAGTTAGTTCGTGAGGTTGTGACACCCCGGTTTTGGGATATTTGCAATGTTGTTACCTTTATCATTTCATTATTCGTTTTGGGAATATTATTACTTTTCTGCTGTAAAAACATTTGAAGTGATTTGGAAATGTTCGGTAAAGGCCGAAAGTTAAGGGAATTGAGATATTCCAGTAGAGGTTGGAAGGTTAATTGGCTTTATTACTGTTATGTTTTTTTTTTTATAAATGTCAAAGTGTTGTGTACGTTGGCTTGTCTAGCGGGTTCAACGTTAGACGTAGTCACGGTCTGAAAGGTGGGATTTCGGGTCGTGACAGTTCCTTGCTTGATCGTATTTGAATTGATTGTTCTAATGTGTTGAGGCGTAAGATTCTGTTCTCTGATTGTCTTTGTTGTTTACCATGTTACTTGAAATTGTGAATCATGATTCTTTATGCGTATTCTATTATGTGAAAAATTCATCATATGTTGGAACTTATCGATATCAAGTATATAGCGACTAAATGAATGAAAATTGTAACAAACTCAATTGTTAAATGTATCCAAGTGCCAAGGGCTATGTAATAAATGATGGGAAAGAAATGTGAATTGATTTAATTAAGTTAAATGGTTATGGCGTACCTTACATGTCTCACTGTTTCTGTAAAGGTTATTGTGCCCCTTGATTTCACATGGTTCCCCGGTTGCTATGAACTCATACTCTTGGTGGTAGAAATTCTTGTAATTGAGTTGTTGCTTTGTTGTTGCTTATTTAAACTATGTCCGGTGGGATCGGGTTGCGCGCCGCAACATGAGGAATAAGGGTGGTATGTAGAGAAGGAATAAGGGTGGATTGTGATTGTACGGTGGGATCGAGTTGCGCGCCGCAACAGAAGGAATAAGGGTGAAATATGATTGTCTGGTGGGATCAAGTTACGCGCCGCAACGGGAGGAAATCTGAATAAGAAACTATGAGACTCTCATTTGTGTTCTCTGTATTTCTGTGCAGCACTATTTGATTCTCATGACTGTCTTCCGCTTGTGTACTATTTAATTCTACATAGAGTAAAGTTTGTTCATACATACTAGTACTATTCGATGGTACTAACGTCCCTTTCGTCGGGGGTGCTACATCGTCTTATGGATGTAGGTGGCTCAGTAGCTGGTAGCGTCGAACGTTGATAGTGGTGCCCTCTCCTCCTCCTTACAGCAGTTCTAGTGAGCCCCATTTCCTCCTGGGGCCGTGTGTAAACATATGTTGCTCTCTTTTGTATATGTTTTTCTATTTCAAGGTATAGTCGGGGCCTTATTGCCGGCAGGACTATGTTCCACTTCCTTCACTTTAGAGGCTCCGTAGACACTCATGTGGGTCATGCATGTTTTGGGTAGTTGTTGGGTTAACTCGAAATTGTAACCCCATCTCTTAAATATTGTAACTAGTATGTATGTTTTGGAAGATTTAAATGTTGATATCGGTGTAAGAGGAAAAATGGACTAAATGTCATCAATGTATGCTTGTGAATCACTCCCTGCTAGCTCAGTAAATAATGTGTGCCATAATCTCGGGAAGTAAACGCGTCGGGTAGGAATGGCCAAATCAGGCTTTCTTGACCGGGTTCACTCGGTTAAGCGTCGGTCGCGCCCCTCGGTTTTGGGGCGTGACAAATTCCAAGTATATTGGGAGAAAAGCTCAGCTACATTTGTCCTAAGTTTCAACACATTTATGAATGGAACTCGTGATAACCTTTTCCAACTTTTGTTCCACAACTCGGTTGACATCAAAACATAACACACGACTATAATAAATCATAAATAATCTCCTTATAATGTTAAGAACCCTAGTCTCACCCCAAAAGTACATGTTATAACATTCCAACTTGTCGACTTTCGACGAAACTTATTTTCTTCAATTCGTTTAGCTTCTAAGCCTTCACACCCTCTTGGTACTTGGTATTCATGATCTTAAATATTTGTAACCACCACGTTAACCTGATTAACTAACTTTGTAATCTTTTCAAAGATGATTTCATTTCTGAGCTTACATCAATTGACTTACGACGTACTCTTACGTACGAAAACATGGGGTGTGACATCATTCCGCCCTTTGCACTATTCGTCCTTGAATGTTGACTAATGCGCTTATTAGTCTCATAACCTATAGCTCTTTACTATTGTCTTTTCAATCTTGGAAACTATTTTGTGAATAAATCCAAAGGCCAGGGCATTCGACCCTTTAGGACTCTTTCTCACACCATGACTTGTGGTCGGAAATCTTCCAATGTCGTAACTGTTGCTACCTAATGTCATGTAGCATGTACGATTATGTCCATATATGTGCGTCTATTTAACTTTTCTCTCCTTTTTCCTTCAGATTTTAGCCAATTTCTAGGCCTTACTTTGTGAACATATGCAGAAGTATGACTAGTTCTCCCTCTGGGAATCTATAGGTGTACTCATGTTTTTCGCTTGGTACTTTGTCGAACTTACGACTATTGCTATATCTTGTTTCATAGCCTCGGTTAGATATGGTTATGGCTTTACTATATCTAGGTAGCTAATACTATACCACAACACTTACTTTATTTATCTTGACTAAGGTCTGCTACCCAACTCCAGGTTACTCTTTCGCTGCTTATCATATATGTATACATTTAATCCCCTTAATGATTCCTCATTACTATTCATCTTAAGAATGACAGCCTAATCCCATCTCACACTTTGGAACATTCATCCGTCTATTGTTGATTCACCTTAATGTTGATCTATAATCTACCACTGATCACTTGAAACCTCTTAGGTAATATATTGTCAGTAGGGCTCACGTCTCATCGGGAACATCTAAAGTTATTTACCTGATCCACCTAGGGGCGATACTAAACTTCAATAACCGTATTTCATGGCATTCCAATGTGATTCACCTTATGGGGGTATTCTAATCTTGTGCAATTTATGAAATCCCTTTTCTTTGAATCATTAACCAATCAAAGGCCTTAACGTCATCCTCTTATCTATCACAATTACACCCTTATTCTTCTACTAGGGCAACATTTCATATCTTCAAATTGCTCATAGACTTAGACTCCTCTAAGTTCATTCAGCTATACTGGGCTTTCTATAACTTACGAAATTCATCAACCCTCTTGTTTTGATGGGCTTAATCTCAGAGTCTTACCTATTCTCATCACCTTTGCACCCACTTTTTTCTTGCTCTTACTTATTTCTACCTAAAACCTTGTCACTCTACCATACTTTATCTTGAGACATACCCATATCTATTTATACTACTCGCAGCCATCCTTTAACTTGCTAGCACTATAGATTTCCATATGTTATTCTGGAACCTCAAGTAAGACATCACGTTGTCTTTAACTCTTCTTTACTCTCTTAACTAGACATATCGATACCTAGAAACCATAGGGTGTATGATATGCTATTGATGACACTAGTATCATTTTTGGATACTGAATCACATCACGTCTAGCCCTCTTCTTGAAGTATGGACTATTCACAACCTTCGGCACTTGAGTATCTCGTACCTTCTTCACATACACCTTTCTTATATTTAAATATAGCATCGTATCTTAGGTCACTTTCATAACATCCCTTCCACATAGGTGGAATTCACATCCACACCTTAAAGCTTTACTATAATGCTTGCACCTCTGATGCATACATAATCTAGCGGGAGCTTCTTACTAACTTCTTATGAAGCTAGTACTCTTCTAACTAGCTTTATCGTAGAGCTATTATAGAATATGGACATTTTACTATATCTCTTGTACCTCTTATATTAAGAGTGATTCTGCAATATTCTAAATCACGATTTCTATAATTATTTGGATCTAATAATCAGACTCCTGATTCACTGAGCTGATGTAACTCTTTAGTTTCCTCTTCTTTCTCAGCCTTCAAGTAGGCTTAAGCTATAATTCGATATGCGGCTCAGGGTATTAGTTATTACTTTATCCCCTCGTGGACGCTATGGAACATCCATGATATAACCTTCTAACAATTCGAGCTTTTGTCTGTGACGTGGTTTCAATACTTTCTTTTAACTTATATTGAAGTCTCCTATAGATGTATCATTGTCAACATATATGCTGCATGGATAACATTCTGAAATCTTAAGTGTGTTCATAATGTAACTAACTCTGTTCATAGATCAAATAATTCCTTTCGTGCCTTCTTAGCTTTCGTTAAAAGTAAGCAATTACTTTTCTTGGTCGTTCTACGACTTGTTGCATGAATACTTGGCTTATCTTAGTGCTCGCATATATTGGAATTTTGTGCAACTCATACGATCTCGAATAATACTTTGGATTTTACTTCCCGTTCCTTAGTCACAATAGGTACCACTTTCTTATAAAGTGCAAACGATGTTGTAGTGAGACGATTGTTACCAAACCATTATTTATTTAGATCACTATGCTTTTGAAGACTTATTCCTTATTTCCTCAACTAGTATTTCATGTAGTATTTACGGAAGATTCTCTGACTCTTGTAAAGTTGTGAGTTATCACATCATATACCTGATGGAATTTTTTATGTTCGTACTCACCTATAAATATCCTTAGTTACATACCTTCGTGCCCTTGTTCTCATAGGGTTACTTCTGAACTCAATTCTTTTTGTCTCCCCTGTGACACTATCTTTTATTTCCGTAACAATTTTGCGGCAACTATTACAACCTCAACTCCTATATGAATATTTCTCAAGGATTACAATGTTGTATCTGCGAGATTGAATTCCCTATGCTGGGATTCACTAGGTTTATCTTGCACGATCTACTGATTTATCATTATCCTCTTGTCTAGCCATAAGTAGGCTCTTTTTGAATCAACTACTAACTACACGTTGGTGCATTCTCATATCTATATTCCGCGTAATCTCTCTTGGGTTATTTCCTTTGTCTTAACTTACCTCTCGCATTGGCTCCTTATGTATCAAGTGTTCATTCGCACTTATTTATAAATAAGACCCTGGGAGAAAAACCGTACTACATCTCCCTGCCATCGTGCTTGTATAATGTTCTGGAGTCATAACATATATGTAAGATCTGAATAAATGCAATCTCACCCCTTCCGCCTTTTTATCGCATTCTTCCTTTACTAGTCCATAGTTACCTCTTCATCTTTTCACATCTTCATAGACTCTTACTCTCCTTGCGGTAACCCTTCTATACCAGGGATAATTGAATTTTTTACGCGCGAGAGTGTGATACATGCCGGATGAATATGCTTAGCAGGGATAATTTTCAAATCAACATCATAGCATTGGAGTGCTTTAAAAGAGTTAATATTAATAACGTCATTTAGCTATTTAGCTATTTAGGCTAGCCTTATAAAGCAAAGGGTATTTTAGTTATTTAGTCTAAATAGCACTATAGTATAAGTAGTCCCTTCCTCTCATTTTGAAAGGGAGATTTGATGATAAATAATGTATCTGTTACTTCTCTTTATTTATCATTTTTTAGATTATCTATGTTAGGTTTATCATGTATGAATTTAAGTTCATACTCTTGGATTATCTCTTGTATTTGAACGTTAATTCATTGTTCTAGTTGATATATCTTCTAGGGGCTTTAAATTGCATTCTTTACTTAGCTTAATTTGTGTTTCTTATTAGTGTTCTTCCTTGATTAGTGTTTATCGTAGTAAATTCAAGGGGTCTAACTAGCTCATAACTAGGTTCTTGTCTTTCTCTATTTTAAACCTTAATCTTCTATTTTTTTTATTCTGTGTATTTTTGCATTATACGTGTGTTCGATACGATTCAATATCATCTTGGTATCAGAGTGGAGGTTTTGTATTGTTCTACCAATACTTGATCTTTGTTTTGATTATCATTTAGGGTGTGTTCTTTATAAAGGAAAATGTTTTCCGTGGAAAACGTTTTCCAAGAAAATATTTTCTTGGAAAACAAGTAGTAATTTTATTTATTTTCCGGTATTTGATACGCAAATCAAGGAAAATATTTTCTCAAGAGTATTCATAAATAATTTTCATATAATAAACATGAAATCATAAACTTTCGAACCAACAACCTTCTGAACCTACAAATTTCATAAACTTCTGAACCGCAAAACGTTCGAAACCGTGAAATTTTGAACCCGTAAACTTCGAAACACATAAACCTCCAAACTCATAACCTTGGAACTTGTAAAATTTTGAACCTGTAAACCAAAAAATAAAAAAAGTAAAACTAAAAATATATAAAAAATAATATTTTTGTTCCAGGGGGGAGGGGGGCAGGGGTACCCAAAAAAAAGACAGAAATTTGAAATTACAAAAAAAGTATTAAAAAAAATTGTGCGGGAGTGGGGGCAAGGGGGGGGAGGAATGGATGCAAAAAAAAAATTAGAACTTTGAAAATTACAAAAAAGAGTAAAAAGAATTTTGCGAGGTGTTGGTGGGGTGGGGTGGGAGGAAGGGGGTGAGGTGGGTGGGTGTGACGAAAAAAAAATCTTTTTGGAGAGAGGGCATGGGGTGGGGTTAGGTGGGTGGATGTGGGGTGGGTTGGTGAGGATAAGAAATAAGGCGGGGAAGTTTGAGAAGGAGTTTTGAAAAATATTTTCCCTTCTCTTGATAGGGAAAATATTTTTCTCCAATTGGAGGAAAATGAGTTGATGAGGAAAATATTTTCTAAATCATTTAAGCCAACCAAACATGGAAAAATTGGAAAACATTTTTCGGAAAATATTTTCCTTCCTACCATACACACTCTTAATCTGAAAAAATCGAAAATTCCCAAAATAGCAAGTTCAATGCTCATCGCTTATTGTTTTTCCCTGCTTTGTGTTTATTGTGCAATGGTCCATGAAATTTTGGTTATAAAATTTGGAGATGCAATTCTCCTTGATAATCAACCGGAAGTTGACTTATGGTAAAGGATCTCAGAATTGGGTTTTTATGCTTCGGACAACTTCGTTAGGTGATTTTGGAGTTAGGAGTGGGTTCAGAATATTATTCGGAGGTCCGTGGTAGAATTAGGCTTGATTTGGCGAAATTGGAGTTTTAGCGATTTCCGATCGGCAGTGAAAAATTAGATATCGGGGTCAGAATTGAATTCCAGAAGTTGGAATAGGTTCGTAGTGTCATTTTTTTTTGATATGTGTGAAATGTTTTAGGTAATTCGGACATGGTTTGGTTGGTTTCTGCGTCATTGGCGAATTTTGGAAGTTTAGAAGTTCTTAGGCTCGAATCCGAGGTTGATTTGGTGTTTTGTGTTGTTTTGGGTGTTCCGGAGGTTCGACTAATTTGGGTAGCGATATATGACTTGTTTGAATGATTGGTTGAGGTCCTGAGGGCTTCGGGCGTGTTTCGGATGGTTAACGGATTGAATTTGGGAAGTTTGAACTGCTGAAAGTGTGTTGGTGTGATTATTTTGGTATGGCCACACCTGCAAACAAGGAACCGCAGGTGCAATGATCTCAAGTGCGAAGGGCTGCTCGCAGATGCGGAAAGGGAGGCCTGGGCAGTTAGCGCAGATGCAGGTGTTTGGCCGCACCTGCGAACCCGCAGGTGCGAGTGGTAAGCCTCAGATGCAGACGTGGGTGTTTAAGTGGAATGCGCAGGTGTGCACCTGGGACAGCTTGTGCGGTCGCGCAGGGGCGAGGAGTTGTCCGCAGGTGCTGAAGTACTGGGAAGAAAGTATAAATTGGACCCTTCGCGAAAGTTTGCCCATTTCCACCATTTTTGAAGTCAGGATTCAAGCTTTTTGAGGGATTTTTTAATAAGGATTCAAGGGGAAGCACTTTGAGGTAATGTTTTTTAACCTAACACTCGATTCTATGATGATTTTTAGTAGATTAAGCATGAAATTTGTGGGATTTAAGGGTGAAAATTGGGGAAGTAGGGCTTGGAACTTGAGAGTTAAAATTGGGTGATTGAAGGGGAAAACGAAGTTAGTTTTCTATAAATTTGGTATGTATGGACTCGTGAGAGGATAAGGATTATGATTTTGTGATTTTTATCGAATTTCGAGACGTGGGCCCGGGGGTCGGGTTAGGCCAATTTCGGGATTTTTTATTTGATTTGATAATTTTGCGTGGGCTTTGTTCCTTCGGCATGTATTAATGATATGATTATGATTTTAGATAGATTCAGGGTGATTTGAGGCCGAGTCGAGCGGCAAGGGCATCGCGGAGTAGATTTTCATCCGGTTTGAGGTAAGTAACGATTGTAAATCTAGACATGAGGGTATGAAACCCTGGGATTTTGTACTATTTTGTTATATGAGGTGACGCACATGCTAGGTGAAGGGCGTGTGAGCGTGCACCGATTGGGATTGTGACTTGGTCCGTCCCCGTAGCAACTGTAGAGTTGCCTATTTTGATAAAACATGTATGATATCTAAGTGTTTTAGAAATGATTCTTATAACTTGGGTTGAATGCCATGTTTGGGGCCTTGTGCTGTATTTTATTACTATCCTCACCCTGTTTTTATCTGAAATCTACACTTAGTCATGCTTTTTACTTATTTACTGTTTAATTGAGTTTCATTACTCTACTTATTGCCTACGGAAGTAGTTTTGGGCTGAGTTCCCTATTTTTACTGAAATGCCCGAGCGACTTGTGAGGTTTATGACTGATTGAGGCCGAGGGCTTGATTTGTGAGGATATCATATGCGATCGTGCTTCACGCCGCAACATGTTATTGATAGGCCGAGTCCTAGAGTGATTGATGCCATGATTTGGCTTGTTATAGCGCTTGGGCTGAAGGAGCCCCTCCGGAGTCTGTACACATCCCCAATGAGCGCAAGTCCTTACCGAGTGCGAGTGCGAGTGCTAAGTGCCGAGTGACGAGTGATTGTGAGGTGTAAGTGATGGTGAGGTATGCCCGAGGGGTTGATCATGATTGACTGTGATGCTTGCCCGAGGGGCTGATTTTGAGTGATATTTTGCCCAAGGGGCTTGTTTATGAAATTACTATTTTAACTCTACTTTTTATATTGAGCCTCTATTGAAAATGTTGAACAAATATTTTAAACGATTTTCTTTGAATCTAGGGTTTTATGCGGTGTTTTGATGTGAATACTGATTTGGCAAACTTTTGTTGTTCTCTGAGACTTTATATTGTGAACATTATGTGATTTTACTGCTCGTCATTGCGCTCAGACTTCATTTATAATTGTTACTTACTGAGTTGGCGTACTCACGTTACTCCCTAAACCTAATGTGGAGATCTAGGTGCCAGGGCATCCGAGTGAGCACTGATCACCCTCTTTAGAGTATTTTCTGGAGTTAGCGAGGCAGCTGGAAGGCATCCGCAACCTTGTCTTACTCCTTCCTATCTTTAGTACTTACTTTCATCTGACTCATCTTGTATTGAGTAGACATTATCAGTTTAGCATTTTAGTTGCTCATGACTAGTGACTCCGGTACCGGGCAGTGTTTAATGTTTTACATATTTTTGCTTGTTTTGAAATGCTTAAACGAAAAGTTTATGAAAATATCTGAATTGTAAAAGAATTAATGAAACAGTCCTTTTATGCTATAAGTAATGAGTTGGCTAGCCTACTACCGCAATAGGTGCCATCACGACCAGGGTTATTTGGGGTCGTAACAAATATGCAACTAATAGCAGGGCTGGTAGAAGGTACCTAGATTTGCACATGAAAACATGCGCAGAAGAGTAGCATGAGTACACCACAATGGTACATAGTAAGTTCCAAGCCTAGCCTCGGTCGAGTAGTGACGAGGTCAGGTCAGGGCCCACTGGTGTATATAAAAGAATTAAGGCAAAGAAATTGTTGTAATATAATAAGACTGTAATTTAACAAAAAGGAAATCCACAGAGAAGTAACAATACAAAACACAAGGATAAATAGCTGGAGATCTCCCGAGATACCGTCTCGTAGTTCCAAAAGTAAATGTACATGGATAACTCCCCCCGTACCGCCTCGTAGTATCCAAAGTAAATGTGCAAGGGAATCTCCTGGGATACCTTCTCGTAGTCCCAAAGTAAATATGCAGGGGGATCTCCCGAGATATCGCGGCGTAGTCCCAAAATAAATACGCAAGGTTCGGCAAGCCACTTACCTCGAACCAAGTTTAATCAATCGGTAACAATGCCTTTTCCACGATTATCCAACTTCGAATGGCCCAAATCTAGCAAAAATGAATTACATACCATAAATATAACTATAGGAAACTAATTTAATTAATGAAATCAAAGCTTAAGAAAGAAATTAGAAAATCACCCAAAACGTCTACCCGGGCCCATGTCTCGAATCGGGTAAAATTTACAATATAAGCACACCCATTCACTCACGAGTTCACTTATACCAAAATTATCCAACTTCGATGAAAAAATCCAATTCAAAACGCAAAATCTTAGTTGAAGAACCCATTTTCCACAAATTTTTCAACCCAAATCAGAAATTTAAGGATGGAATTAACAATATATTAGTGGGATATAACCAAAATCAAGTGTAGAATCATTACTCAATCGATGTCTCTGAAAATCCTTTTAATCTCGTCAAAATCCGAGCTCTCTAATCTCAAGTTTTGATAAAAATGTCCTAACCCTCGATTTTGAAATGTTATATTCTGCCCAGTGATTCCTTAATTGCGATCGCGGACATAGTCTCGCGATTATGAAGCACAACTTCGCTGCCCCAGAATTTAAGCCTACGTGAATGCATAAAACCCTACACGAACGCAATGCACTGGCCCTCATACTTACTTGATCGTGAACATACCCACGTGTTCGCGATGGGCAAAGTGTGTGATCCATCTTTAGCCTCCTTAACACTACGCGACCTTGGCCACGCGTTCGCGAAGTACCACTTCACACCAATACGTGTTCGCATACTCCTGGCCGCGGACGCGAAGAACAAATCCTTCCTCTGCCCAGCTTAGCCTACGCGATCGCAGACCATCTCTCGCGATCGCGTATAAGGAAACCAGATGCAACAGATCACAGAACTTCAATCATCTTCTAAAATCAATTTCCGATCCGTTAACCATCTAAAACTCACCCGAGGCCTTCGGTACCTCAAGGAAACATACTTACCACTCCTAAAACACCATACAAACTTGGTCGAGCCCTCAAAACACATCAAAAAACAACAAAACACGAATCACCCTCCAATCAAAACTTAATGAACTTGAAACTTCAAATTTCAACAACTGATGGCGAAACCTATCAAACCACGTCTGATTGACCTCAAATTTTGCAAACAAGTCATATTCAACATTACAGACCTTCTCAAACTTTCGAAATCAGAATCCGAGCCCGATATCAAAAATTCCACTACCGGTCCAACTTCCCAAAAATTCGACTTTCACCATTTCACAAAAACAATAAAACATCACGTCTCCAAAAGTATACAGCAATTACATAAGTTTGAAAACCAATTGCTAGAAAATCCTTTGAAACAAGTATAATATCAATACATCTCAGTAAAATCCTCAATAAGAACCAGTTTGAAAATAAGTGGTTTCTAGTTCAAAAACTCAGTAAAAATAATTTTTATAAAACTGCCCCTCGGGCCAAAACCATTTCTCGTAAAAGTTTCCCATCAGGCATTCTCACAATCACTCTATATCAGCCCATCATGCATCCTCACAATCCCTCAGTGTCAGCCCCGCGGGCCATCATCATCACTCAATAAGTACCTGCGCTCACTGGGGTGTGTACAGACTCTGGAGGGGCTCCTACAACCCAAGCGCTATAACAACATAGGCCTGAAAGCCTCTCACAATATAGGCCTGAAAGCCTTTCACAATATAGGCCTGAAAGCCTCTCACAATATAGGCCTGAAAGCCTCGCTCAGTCAGACACTCTCGATTTTCCCTTAGGCCATAACATACCGGGTTCTCGACCCAAAACAGTGTTTCATTTTCAAGATATAGTATCAAAATACTCTGAGTGTCAAAACAATTTCACAGGAAGGACTGAGTGGAAAATCATAACATATCAGTGAGAGAAATAGTAAAAACATCCCCCAAGGGGTAAACAGGTCGGCACTAGGCCCCAAACATGTCTTACAGCCTAAATCGTATCAAGTATATATAGTGCTATTGGAAATAAGCTTTTAAAAGCCATTTCGCAACTCAATAGTCGCCTAAGTAAGGAAAATATGTCAAAAGTTACAACCTTTGCATTTCAAAACCCGTGAAAGGGTGCATAGTCCGGGGTTTCATACCCTGAGGACAGGATTTAAAGGCATTACTTACCTCAAACTAGCCCGAATTACTTCGCAATGCGTTTGCCTTTCGAATCAACTCCCGGATGCTCCAAATCTACCAAGTTCAGATTTTTATCATCAAATTATGCTCAAGGAATAAATTCCAATTGAAAAATATCGAATTTAGCTCAAAAATCCGAATCCGGTCAAAACCCGATCCCTGAGATCGCATCCCGAAACTCAGAAATTTTTATACCAAAATTTTCTTCGTCCTCTCACGAGTCCGTACATATAAAGAACACCAAAATCGGAGTTCGTTTGACCCCTCAAATTGACCCCTAAAGGTCTCATAATCTCAAGCCCTAAACCACCTTTTTCTACTGATTTCCATGAATTTAATACTGAGATTATGTTCTATAATCACCCATAAACGAGTTTTAAGGTCCAAAATACTTACCTCTACGAATACCATTGATTTCCCTCTTCAAAAATCGCCTCAAGAGCTCTTTGTCTATACAAAAATGGTGTAAAAAGGGTTTAGGTCGCGGAAGTGTTTATTTAATAATGCCCAGTTATTTCCTTAACCGCGATCGCGAAGGCCAATTTCACTGCCTCCCATTTTACTCTCTGCGATTTCTGCTTAGCCCACGCGATCGCGATGCTTTGGTTCCCTACTCCACGCGATCGCATACCCTCACACGCGGTCGCGACGACCAACTCACCCTGCTCCTCACGCGCCTGGCTAGCTCTACGCGATCGCGGACTAGGTCACGCGATCGCACTTCCCATTCTTCCAAACATACGCGATCACAATCCTATACACGCGATCACGATGCACACATTTTCCTGACCCTCAAAGTACTCTACGCGATCGGCCCTTGCCATGCGATCGCGATGCACAAATGCCTGCTGCACAAAAACCAGAAAACCAGCAATGTTTTTAAGTCCAATTGAGTTTGTTAATCACCCGAAATCAATCTCGAGCCCCTCAGGACCCAAACCAAATATACCAACACATCACATATGATCATTCTAACTTAGTTGCACCCCCGGAACACCAAAACTAACATCAAAACACGAAAATCACACCGGATTCAAGCCTAAGAACTTTGAAATTTTCTAAAATCCACCAACGATGCCGAAACTATCCAAAACAACTCCGATTGACTTGAAATTTTGTAGTCATATCCAAAATAACATTACGAACCTGTTCCAGCTGTCGGAATTCCATTCCGACCCCGATAGCCTATTTTCCACTGCCAACCAAAAATCGCCAAAAACTAACTTTCGCCAATTCAAGCCTAATTTTACACTGGACATCACAAAATTATTTTGAACACACTCCTATGTCCCAAATCACCTAACGAAGCTATTCGAGTCATAAAATCCGCATTCCGAGGTCGTTTACCAATAAGTCAACTCTCAGTTAACTTTTCTAACTTCAAGGCTATTTTTAAAGACTAAGTGACTGAATTCTCATTTTAACATTCCGATTTCAAGCCTATCAACTCTAACACATCAATAACAGAATAACCAACCTATGACAAGCCAATAATAGTAATTATATTGCAGGTTCTACGTAACGACAGACCAGGTCATTATATTCTCCCCCTCTTAAACAAACGTTCGTCCTCGAACGGGTCTAGAAACATACCTGGAGTCTCAAACAAGTGAGGATATTTGCTTTGCATCTCCCGCTCGATCTCCCAAGTAACCTCCTCCATTGGCTGACCTCTCCATTGTACTTTCACTGAAGCTATATTCTTGGACCTCAACTTTCTGACCTGACGATCAACAATTGCTACTGGCTCTACCTCATATGACATATCACCCTCGAGCTGAACGGTGCTGAAGTCTAACACATGAAACGGGTCACCAACATATTTCCTGAGCATCGACACATGTAACACAGGATGAACACTCGATAGGCTGGGTGGCAAGGCAAGTCTATAAGCCCCCTCTCCAACCTTCTGAAACACCTCAAAAGGACCAATTAACCGGGGACTCAACTTTCCTCTCTTTCCGAACCTCATAACACCCTTCATGGGTGATACCTTTAGCAGTACCTTATCACCTTCCATAAATGACACATCCCGGACCTTCCGGTCCGTATAACTCTTCTGCCTAGACTGCGTCGTGCGAAGTTGCTCCTGAATCAACTTCACCTTCTCCAACGCATCCTGAATCAAATCTGTGCCCAATAACTTAGCCTCACCAGGCGCGAACCAACCAACCGGAGATCTACACCTCCTACCACATAAAGCTTCATACGGGGCCATCTGAATACTGGACTGATAGCTATTATTATATGCAAACTCCCCTAATGGCAGAAACTAATCCCACGAACCACCAAAATCAATCACACAAGCCCGTAACATGTCCTCCAATATATGAACTATCCGTTCCGACTGCCCGTCGGTCTGAGGGTGAAATGCAGTGCTCAACTCTACATTAGTACGCGTACCTTTCTGTATGGCTCTCCAAAACTGAGATGTGAATTGTGTACCTCTGTCAGAAACGATAGAAACAGGAACTCCATGAAACCGGACAATCTCCGTAATGTAAATACCAGCTAACCTCTTTGAGGTATAAGTAGTGCTGATAGGAATGAAGTGCGCGGACTTGGTCAATCTATCCACAATGACCCAAATAGCATCAAAACCCTTCGAAGTTTGTGGAAGCCCAACTACAAAGTCCATAGTAATATGCTCCCACTTCCACTCCGGAATATCTAACCTCTGAAGCAAACCACCTGGTCTCTGGTGCTCATACTTGACCTGCTGGCAGTTGAGACACCGTGCTACATACTCAACAATATCTCTCTTCATTCGCCTCCACCAATACTGCTGTTTCAGATCCTGATACATCTTCGCGGCACCCGGATGGATAGAATACCGCGAGCTGTAAGCCTCTGCTAATATCAACTCTCGAATACCCTCTACATTGGGCACGCAAATACGGCCATGCATCCTCATAACTCCATCATTACCGATAGTCACATCTCTTGCATCACCCCGACGATCTTTATCCTGAAGAACTAATAAGTGTCGGTCATCATACTGCTGATCTTTAGTCTAATCAGCTAAGGAAAACCGGGAAGCCATGCTAGCTACCACCCGTGGAGGGTCTGACAAATCCAATCTCACTAACTGACTCGCTAAAGCCAGAACATCAAGGGCTAAAGGTCGCTCTGCTGCTGAAAGGTAAGCTAGACTTCCCAAACTCTCAGCTCTGCGACTCAAGGCATCGGCCACCACATTGGCCTTCCCCGGATGATACAAAATAGTCAAGTCATAGTCCTTGAGAAGCTCCAACCATCTCCTCGGTCGCAAATTCAAGTCTTTCGTCCTTAGCAGATACTGCAAGCTATGATGATAGGTGTAAATCTCGCACTGCACTCCATACAAATAATGCCGTCAAATCTTTAAGGCATGAACAATGGAAGCTAACTCAAGATCGTGCACTGGGTAATTCTTCTCGTGCACCTTCAACTATCTATATGCATAGGCAATCACCCTACCATCCTGCATCAATATGGCTCCCAAACCAACTCTAGAAGCATCACAATAAACCGTATAAGAACCCGAACCAATAGGAACAACCAACACCGGAGCTGTGGTCAATGCTGACTTGAGCTACTGAAAGCTCTCCTCACACTCATCGGACCACCTGAATAGAACACCCTTCTGTGTCAATCTGGTCAAAGGTGAAGCACTAGAAGAGAATCCTTCCACAAAGCGACGGTAATAACCTGCCAAACCAAGGAAACTCCGAATCTCCGTGGCTGAGGACGGTCTGGGCCAACTCTGCACCGCCTCAATCTTCCTCGGATCAACCTGAATACCCTCACTAGACACCACATGCCCCAAGAAAGCCACTGAACCAAGCCAAAACTCACACTTGGAGAATTTTGCATAAAGTTTCTCCTCCCTTAATCTCTGTAACACAATTCTCAAGTGCTGAGCATGCTCCTCCTAGCTACGGGAATAAACCAGAATGTCATCAACGAACACAATGACAAAAGAATCAAGGTACGGCTGAAACACGTTGTTCATCAATTGCATGAATGCTATTGGGACATTGGTCAGCCCGAATGACATAACCAGACATTCTTAATGACCATATCTGGTCCTGAAAGCCGTCTTCGGAATGTTAGAATCCCGAATCTTTAGCTGATGATACCTAGACCTCAAATCAATCTTGGAGAACACCTTAGCTCCTTGAAGCTGGTCAAATAGGTCATCAATACGAGGCAAAGGATACTGGTTCTTTACTGTAACCTTATTTAGCTGTCTATAATCAATATACATACGCATGGAGCCATCTTTCTTTTTCACAAACAACACTGGTGCACCCCAAGGTGACACACTCGGCCGAATGAACCCCTTATCTAAGAGTTCCTGAAGTTGCTCCTTTAATTCTTTCAACTTTGCCGGTGCCATGCGGTAAGATGGAATAGAGATAGGTTGAGTGTCCGGCACCAAGTCAATACAAAAATCAATATCCATGTCAGGTGTCATGCCTGGCAGGTATGTAGAGTATACATCCGGAAAATCACGGACTACGGGAACATAATCAAAAGACGGAGTCTCACTACTAACACCCCTCACAAAAGCAAGATAAGATTCTCACCCTTTCTCAACCATATGCTGAGCCTTTAAATAAGAAATCACTATACTAGGTACATGCTCTATAGACCCTCTCCACTCAACTCTCAGAATTCCTGGCATAGCTAGGGTCACGGTCTTAGCGTGACAATCAAGAATAGCATGACACGGGGATAACCAATCCATGCCCAGAATCACATCAAAATCGACCATACTGAGTAACATCGGGTCCACTCGGGTCTCCGGACCCCCAATAGATATAAGAAATGACTGGTACACACGGTCCACAACAATATTATCGCCCACCGGAGTCAAAACATGAACAGAAGTAACTAGAGACTCACGGGGCATATTCAGAAAATGAGCAAAATAGGATGAGACATATGAGTATGTGGAACCAGGGTCAAAATAAAGCCAAAGCATCACTGTGACAAACTGAAATAGTACCTGTAATCACTGCATCGGATTCCATAGCATCAGGCCTAGCTAGAAGTGCATAAATACACGGCTGGCCTCCACCTGCTCGACCTCCCCCTCTAGGACGGCCTCTAGCAGTCTGGGTAAGTGGTGAAGTGACTGGGGCTGAAGCCGAGGGCTGGACCCTCTACTGGGAAGAACTACTAGGGCGACGGGGACACTGCCTCCACCCATGTCCAAACTCTCCACACTCATAACAACCACCAGAAGCCAGAGATGAAAACTGACGAGAACCTCTGTCACCCTGATGACCACCAGACGAAACATGCATAGAAGAGCCCTGATAAGATAATGCTCGGGCGGAGCTCTGAGCTGGGAGGGCACTAAAAGATTAACGTCCCTGATGAGAATTGCAAGGACCCTGGCCTGAAGATACACCACTGTAAGCTGGGTGAACTGGCTATGGAGGTCTAAAAGGACGACGTCTGTTGTGCTGAAACTGCCCTCTAGAAGGGGCACCACTGAAGTTACCTGCTCCCCGAGGCCTCTTGACCTCTCTCTCCTCATGATCCTGCCTACAAACCAACTCAATATCCTGAGCAATGTCAACAACCTGCTCAAATGTAACTCCAAACATTCTCTCTCCGGTCATCAAGATCCAAAGCTGATAAGTAAGACCATCTACAAACCTCCTAATCCTCTCCCTATCAGTAGGGACAATCTCAGAAGCATGTCTGGCCAATTCGGAAAACCTCATCTCGTACTGAGTAACTGATAACTCTCCCTGACGCAACTACTCAAACTGCCTGCACTGCTCCTCTCTTTGGGACTGAGGAACATACTTCTCCAAAAATATCGTGGAGAACTTTTTCCAAGTGAGTGGTGCTGAACCAACCGGCCTACGCCTCTCGAATGACTCCCACCAAGTAAAAGCTGCACCAGCAAACTGAAATGTAGCAAACGAGACCCCACTAGTCTCCAAAATACCCGCAGTACGTAGTATCCTCTGGCATTTATCCAGAAAACCTTGGGCATCCTCACCCTCTGTGCCACTGAAAGTCAGAGGCTTAAGTCTGCTGAACCTCTCCAGCCTATGCTGCTCGTCCTCGGGCAAAGCTGGAACTACTAAATCCTTGACTGGGACAACCGGCTGAGCTGGGGCTTCTCCCGCTGTCAGAATACCCCGTACAGCCTGCTGGAGTCTGATTGCCTCCCCCGACTTGAGTTGCAGTGGCAGTAGTAGACATAGAAACTGCCTGAGCTAAACTGGAACATACTGTCAATATCTGAGCCAGGGTCTCCTAAAGACCCGGAATAACAATAGGCACTGCCGGCGCCTGAGCTTGTCCCGCTGGAGCACCATCGGCGGGAACCTGATCCTAAACGATAGGGGGATCCTGTGGCACTGTCCCGGCTACTACGCGGGCTAGTCCCCTACCTCTACCACGGCCCCGACCCCTTGTGGGTCTGGCTGGTGTCTGGTCACCCTGATCGGTATTGCGTGTCCTCACCATCGGTGAGAGAATGAAACAACATAAGTTTAGATTTCTCGAATCAATAGATGGCACGATAGAGTTCAAAAAAAATAGAGATGTTTCCTAAAAGTTATGCAACCTCTCGAAGATAAGTACAGTCGTCTCCGTACCGATCCGCAAGACTCTACTGAACCTGCTCATGTCCGTTCAGTCCTATGTAACCTAGAGCTCTGATACCAACTTGTCACAACCCCAAATCCTAACAGGCCGTGATGACACCTATCGTGGAACTGCTAGCCAACCATCACTTTACTACATATTGGTTCTTATATAATAGTTCACAATACAATGATAAACAACAAGCATAGCAATAAAAATAAATTATTTAAATCTTAGCGCCCCAATAATAGTCTAAACAAAACCTAAACCTCCCAAGACTTGAGTTAGTGATCATGAGCATCTAAAAAGAAATAAATCTAACTCTTCTAATGTCATAATAAATGTCTATGAATCAATTTCCAATACTAATCAAGGAAGGTAAATGGAGAAGCTGTGGACGCTGGACAGCTAGCTCGAGATCCCGTGAGCTGCTGCTCTAATACAATAAAATATATGAAACAACAAGTTTTCTGAAACAAGAAACATAAACAGAAAAGCAGTAGTATAGCAGAAACTTAAATAATCAGAATGAATATGAAAATATGTTTCGGAATGAAATCGACCCCACTGAATGCACAGTGTGTCCTTACGGAAATAATTCCCCTCAAGAACCCGAGGTGATGGAATATTATCCCCCTATGATAGAACGATTTAACTCACCAGAGTATTGGGACCAAAAACGCCAGTGAAAGAACAAACTACTTGAAGGCTGTAAAACCACACTAGAATTTAATTGTGTAGACGAAGAAGATCCGAAAATTTCGTAAGGGAAGATTCTGGAATCAAGGCATATTTATAGCCATTTTCTGGCACTGCTTCTGAAAAAGATTACAACCCTTCATAAATAGCCATGCCTTTTGGACAGGCGAAACGATTTTCGTTTAAAATATTCCAGGAAATTAATTTAAAATAATCGGGGAAAAAAAAGGATCGGGTCGTATCGTGGGTCCTGGGCTATTCTGGGTTGACTTTTCATTAATTAATTAAATCATTCAAATAATTCTTTTTTTTCAAAATGATTAATCGATCAATCGATCTTTGACCGAATCTGAATCCGTAGCAAAAGCCAAAGTCGATGCCGAGTCGAGCAAGTGATGATGATGACGGCGAGAGGCGTACTTGTTTTCTAACTCATTTAACACCAAGGGAAGTGCTTTCTCAATATAAGTACATTCACTTTTATTCCCACCACCAATGAGGGACATTTGCTCTTTCCAAAGCAAAAAGGGAGCTCACTTTCCTTTAACTTTCTTCACTCTATTTTCCATTCACCAATCTTTTAATCCCAATAATACTCCATATGAATAGGGAATGGCTATAAGACAAAGGAATGCATGGACGAGTGTTTGATTTACATGCAAGGATTATTTGAATCTGGATAAGTAGGTTTCCCTTTGAACTTTCCGTAGTGAACTTATATCGGATATACTCTGTCAATCGATAGATTTGATATCTTTGAACTGTCGAGCTTTGTTGTATACCTAGAAAACATAACTCACACAATCAATCCTTAACCATTTATGGTTCTCACAGTTGTGTTCGTTTCAGCCATGAACACCGCCTGGTTTCATGATGCTTAGAGAATGGGCCTTTACTTTCATTACCCACGAAGCGGCTTACACTTCACACTCACATAGGTGATTTCTAAACGTTTAATCCTATAGATACACTATATGGTCATTTCCTACAAGACTTAGCAAATCATTAAAAAGCTTTAAGCTTTATTGACTCATCAAAAAGCCTTAATGCTTTACCCTGATTTCTGGACATTGTCTTCATCATGAGAATGGGTTGAGTTATTTTACAATCTTGAACCGTCATTCATAACTTTGTTTTATCTCTTTGAACCTAGCTTCTGGGATCTCTAGACTGCTAGGTAGAGCTACCTCCATGATGACTTATCTTAGGCCTCAACCTCATTCCCTTCGATGATCTTTCAACTGCATCTCAAGATAAGCCTTTTGTAAGTGGATCTGATACGTTATCTCTTGACTTCACGTAATCAATCGTGATAACACCACTAGAGAGTAGTTGTCTAACAGTATTATGTCCCCGTCGTATGTGATGAGTTTTCTATTATACATAAATGTAATGACCCGACCGGTCATCTCGGTAGTTTACGGGCATGAATAGTTCCGTATGATGTAATATGACTTGTGCGAATCGCCGGTTTTGGTTTTCAGGTTATCCGGAATTGATTTGGATGAATGAATTTCATTATTTAAGCTTTAGACTATGAAAAGTTGACCAAGTTTGACTTTTGTGAATTTGACCATGGAATGCATTTTTGATGGTTTTGTTTCGTTCGGATGGTAATTTTAGACACGGACGTATGTACGGATACAATTAGATGTTTCTACATGGTTTCTGCACAAATTGGCAAAAATTGGAATTGAAGGTTTTGAAAGTTCATAAATTTGACTGAGAGTTGACTTTGATTATATTAGATTCAGATAGTAGTTTCGGGAATTGGAATAGCTTCGTTATCTCATATGTGACTTGTATGCAAAATTTGGGTTCATTCTGAGTCGATTTGATATATTTCGGCGCGAGTTTTGGAAGTTGAAAAGTTCAAAGTTCTTTAATTTCGACTTGAGGTGAGATTTGTCATTTCGATGTTGTTATGAATTATTTGAGGCCTCGAGTAGGTATGTATTATGTTATGGGATTTGTTGGCATGTTCTGACGTGGTCCCGAGGGGCTCGGGTAAGTTTCGTATGAGGTTCGGATTTGTTTGGATCGTTTTTGGCTAAGTTCCTAGTGGTAAATCTGATGTGATGGCACATGCGGCTGGTTTGCGCAGGTGCGATGGTCGCAGAAGCGACAGAGGATTTGCATAAGCGAGAAGAGGTTGGGTGAGGAAGATCGCACAAGCGGAGAATAGAGAATGTGCGAGGAATTAGAAGCGCAGGTGCGAAGGTCTTCGCTAAAGCGGAGTTTGTTACCGCAGGTGCGGGGGTTGCTGGCCAAGATTGTTTTCGTAGAAGCAAAGTTTTCACCTTTGTCGATTGGGATTAGTTTCTTTGGAATTGTTTAATGTATTTGAGTTTCTTTTGGCTAGTTTCGAGCCGTTCAGAGGTCCGAACGCGCGGGATGGCATTTTTGGATTATCGTTTGGCTTGCTCGATATTGGATTTGGCTTGTTCGAGGTAAGTAAAACTTCTAAACTTGGTGCTGAGGGTATAAAACCCTGAATTACTTATTATGTGTTTTGGTGTTGAGGTGACGCACATGCTAGATGACGGGCGTGTGGGCATACACCGAGTGAGTCGTGACTTTGTTATTTCTGTGGTACTGTGTAGTTACCTGATCTTATCTGTAACAATGAAATCTCACGTACTAGAGCTATTGAGCTATGACCCATGTCTAGGCTACATGTTTATTACGTTGGGAACCATTGAGGTCATATTGCTATTGAATTATTTGTTTAAATTATAATTTCATACTCAGTCATGTTCATTCATTTCATATCATATCTTTGTCTCTGTTGCTATTTATTGACATATCATCTCATCATTTTAGGATAGTTTCATGGCATCGTGAGCCCGAGATACTAGAGAGATTGATGACTAAGTGAGGTCGAGGGCCTGAGCTTTTAGTGATATATGTATATATGTGGATCGGGTTGCACACAGCAACGAGCCTTATGGATATATATATATATATATATATATATATATATGGGTTGCACGCCGCAACGAGTATCATTGATTTATGCCATGATTGGCTTGATATATCGTTTGGGCTGAAGGAGCCCTTCCGGCGTCTGCACACACCCCAGTGAGCGCGGTTGATTTATATTGAGGGATGAATCTTCCTTGGTCATGGATCTTGCCCCGAGAATTTATATTTGGGGATGGATCTTCCCCGGGCTGGATTGGCTTTATACACTACTATGTGAATGACTAGCAGTTGCTATGTATGTATTCGGAATGGATCTTCCCTGTGTTGATTGGCCATATACAGTACTGAGTGACTAAGCATGTCGAGTGATTGAGCATGATAAGTCGAAAGTATGAGACAATGATATTGAGTACTCTGAGAGTATGAGTACATGAGTTCATCTATGAGATATATTGCATTGACATGCATACATGACATACAACCATAGAGATGCATTTTCCTCATGGTGTACGGTATCACGTCATTCCTGACTTCTCACAAATGTTGAAATATAAGCATAGAGATGTATTTTCCTTATGCCATTTGAAAATGAAACTTTTACCTATTGAAAGCTTTTTGGGAAAAATTACAGTTTTCAAACTTACTCATTTTTTATTTGGCGATTTCAGTAAAAGATTTGGATTTTCACTGATTTACTTGAAAAGCAGACCTATTTTCTGGAACTGTGAACTAGCTGAGCGTTTTATCTGAGTTACTTCTTTTATTGCTTTCATTATGTTATTATGAACGCTTGTTGGCTATTGGCATTGTACCCCGACCTATGTTTCATCTCGTCACTACTTTCAACCTAAGGTTAGGTTTGTTACTTATTGAGTACATGGGATCGGTTGTACTCATACGAGACGTCTGCACCTTGCGTACAGATGTTGGATGTTGATGTTGTTGTGATCGTCGGGAGCTGGAACTAAAGACGTACTTGTGTTCTGGTTGTAGCTGCCTCTTATTCATGGTAGCCTTAGATTCATAAAAATTTGTTTATGTACATTTCAAACAGGTGATGTATTTATTTCATACCAACTTTGTAAATTCTAATCTTAGAAGCTCATGATTTGTACTACCAGTCCTTGAAAAATGTATAAGATTCAGATATTTTCTTTTACTTATTTATCGTATCAGATTTTGTTGGAAATGGATAGTTGTTAATTGGATTACCTAGCAGGTCGGGTTAGGTTCCATCACGGCTAATTGTATTTTGGGTCGTGACAATACCATTCTCTGCCCTACTTATTGTCGCTTGACTATCACAATGTATACATATAGGTGCCAAAGGTTTGAGCCAAAATGGAGTATCTTCCAAGAAATTTCGGAGCCATTCAGCTTCTTCCCCGGCCTTATCTAAAGGTATTAATTCATATTCCATTGTAGAACGAGCGATGCACGTTTGTTTGGATGATTTACAGGACACTGCTCCACCCTAAGTTGTGAAAACATATCCACTTGTGGATTTAACTTCAGATGATCCGGTGATCCAATGTGCATCACTATATCCCTCGATCACGGAGGGATACTTGTTATAATGCAGAGTATAATCTTGGGTATGTTTCAGATGCCCCAAAACTCGTTTCATTGCCATCCAATGTATTTGATTGGGATGACTTGTAAACCGACTCATTTTGCTAATAGCAGATGTTATCTAGTCATGTACAATTCATTATATACATCAAACAATATATATTTCAAGTTAGGTTTTCTTTCTTTCCATTTTTCATATGGATTAGATTGCATTTTGTTGTGGGGTACTCAGTTGAGTATTCGGTTAGTTGTAAGGATATCCCCCCCCCCCCAAACTATGCGATAATCCGGAACTTATTAATAAGACATTCATAATTTCCTTTAATGACCGGTTTTTCTTTTCTGTAATTCCATTGGATTGAGGTGTGTAGGGGGCAGTAGTTTGATGGATAATTCCATTTTCCGAACATATTTTTGAAAACAGAGATTCGTCTTCTCCACCCCTATCACTTCTAATCTGTTTAATCTTTTTATTAAATTGATTCTCCATTTTATTCTTGTACTGCATAAATACTTCAATTGCTTCATTACTATTAAGAAAATAAATATAACAATATCGAGTGCAATCGTCAATAAAAGTTATAAAATACTTTTCCCCGCCACGATATGGTGTTGACATCATATCACATATGTCAGTATGAATTAAGTCAAAAAAATTTGAATTCCTTTCAATAGACTTATAAGGATGTTTTACAAACATAGATTCAACACATATTTGACATTTTAATTTGTTACACTCAAGATTAGGAAATGCTTTTAAATTAATTAACTTTCGCAAGGTTTTGTAATTGACATGTCCTAAATGAATATGCCATAAATAATTTGACTACAATAAATAACAAGAAGCTAAATTTTATTAATACTATCAACAACCATTACATTGAGTTTGTAAAGGCCCTCGATAAGGTAGCCCTTTCCAACATACATATCATTCTTGCTTACAACAACATTGTCGGATACAAATACACATTCGTGATGACCCAGTCGGTCTTCTTGAGAATTATGGCCCCAATACACTATTAATTGTTTCCCCCGTATCTATTTTTGCTATTTTGACTTGCCGAGAGGGTTTGTTTTGGTTTTCGGAGTGAATTAAGATACTTAGTCTGTTAATTGAAAGCTTAAGTTGGAAAAGTCGATCGAATATCGACTTGTGTGTAAACGACCTCGTATTTGAATTTTGATGGTACTGTTAGCTTCATTAGGTGATTTTGGACTTAGGAGCACGCCCGAAATATGATTTGGAGGCCCGTAGTAGAACTAGGCTTGAATTGGCGAAAGTTTGAATTTTTGCGATTTTGGCCGGCAGTAGGAATTTTTGATATCGAGGTCGGATTGGACTTTCGGAAGTTTGATCAGGTTTGTGGTGTCATTTTTGGCTCGTGTGTAAAATTTGAGATCAATCAGACGTGGTTTGGTAGGTTTCAGCGGCGATTGTAGAATTCAGAAGTTTAGAAGTTCCTTAGGCTTGGATCCGGGTGTAAATTGGTGTTTTTATGTTGTTTTGACTGATTCGTAGGTCCGACTAAGTTTGTATGGAGTTTTAGGATTGGTTGGTATGTTTGGTTGAAGTGTCGGGGGCCTTAGGTTAGTTTCGGGTGCTTAACGAATTGAATTAAGACTTAGGAGAATTTTTGAAATTTGCTAGTTATGGTGTTTTCGCACATGCGGTGGGAAGCCCGAAGGTGAGGCCCCGCAGAAGCGAGGATGGGGTCGCATGTGTGCTTTTAGACTTGGGAGCCAGTGGTCGCAGATGTGACGGATGAGCCAGAGAAGCGAAGCCGCATATGCGGAAGGGTGGTCGCAGAAGCATATTGGAAAGGAAACCAAGGTTTCGCAGAAGCGGACGAGTTAGCACTGAAGCGCATCCGTAGATGCGAATATAGGTGCGCAGGTTCGGAGTCTAAGGAGGTAATGAAATTTTGCATGTGCGAAGATCTAGCCGCAGAAGCAGTTAATGGACCGCAGGTACGGCTTAACTAGCAACAAAAGGGGAAATCGAGGGTTTGATTTATTTCTTCATTTTTGGACTTAGGAGCTCGAGACATGGCGATTGTTCGAGGGATTTTCAGATGGAGCTTTGGGGTAACGATTCCTAACTCGATTTTTGTTATATTTCATTAATTTATTGTTGTTTTCTTCATTTAATTAAGGCATTTGAGTGAGGGAGTTGAGAAAAGAGGGGGAAAAGTTCCCCAACTGAATTTTTGAGTTTTGATAGGGATGTGGACATCGGATTTGGAAAATTTTGGTACGGGTCAACTCGTGAGTAAGTGGGTGTTCATATTTTATAACTTTTACCCGATTCGGAGACGTGAGCCCGGAGAGGCTTTTTGAGTGATTTTCCAATGTCTTGCTTTACCATTGATTCCGTTCGCTAGATTAGTTTCATGTGGTTATATTTATGTTATGTAATTCATTTTGGCTAGATTTCGGCCATTCGGAGTCTGATATTAGTGGAAAGAGCATTATTCCGGATTGATGTGAGCTTGGTTCGAGGTAAGTGGCTTTCCTAACCTTTTGTGGGGGGGGGGGACTCCCAATAGGATTTGGTACTGTTTTGATATGTGAGAGCCGTGTTCGTGAGGTGACGAGTACGTACACTAGCTAATTGTTGTAAAAACATATTTTCTACTAAGTAATGCCCTGTTTTCCTTCTTATTTGAATCTTAGCGGCCCAAGAGCAGTCCTAGCACGACCGCGCTAGTCCAGGAGTAGCAGGCAAAATAAAGTGCTATTAGTGCGGCCCATGCGGGGTTCGAGCGCGGCCGCGCTAGTCCATCCAGATCGGGGTAACATCAGAGGCAATTTTGGAAGATCGGGAGTAATTCCACTTAACCTGTAAAAGGTCCAGCTCGCCCAAAAAGAGGATATTAAGGTTTTTATAGTTTTGTTCAAGGAAAGAACGAGAAAGAGGCAAGGAGGATAATTCGACATCGAGTTCTACCTTTCTTCCTTTTGTTTTTATCATTCATGATGACTTTTGCTGTTGTGATTATGAACATAATTATGAGTAGCTAATTATTTAGTCTAAGGTTTTGATTGAACCTATTGAAGGATGAACTTCTTGTTGTGTTAATATAGTTTGCCCGGTTTAATCTCTATTTGTTTTAGTTAATTGATGGGATCCTCAATTAGTTGTGCCTATTTATTATGTATTACTCGGGAGACAGTGCATATTTAGGTAGTTGTTGAACAACATCAATCCCAAAGTATATGAGGAATCAATAACCGAGGGTTTAAAGGTGGGATTAGGGATAACGAAACCTTGGGTGCGATCTAAGTGAGATGTAATAAAAGCCAGGTATCGTAACTCGGGAGAGTGCGTCTAGTAAATTATCGTTATTACTCGGGAGAAATTTACGGTAGTAAGAGTGCTCATGATCGATAGAAAAGATTAGGCAAAACTATACAGCACATAACAGGAAGGGATTCCATCAATAGGGGAAATCACAACCTTAGATCCTTCTCTTATTTGTTGACAAATCAGTCATAGTTAGCTCTAAGTTTAATTAATTTTATTTAGTTATATTAGTAGAAATATCACCTATTGTGATTCAAAATATCTAGGAAGTTGATTACGAAAAATTTAGTGACTCTGACAAAAGTAATTGATAGGTTAATTCCCTGTGGGATTCGACTTTGGGCTAAATTCCCGAATTATATTTGCAACGACCGCTTAGTCCTTTTTATAAGGCATAGTTGGGCGTGATCAAATTTTGGCGCCGTTTCCGGGGAATTAACGGTGTTATCAATTACAATTGAAAGAAATACAAAAATTCTTAGTGTAGTCAATTTTCTTCATTTTCAATCCATACATTGAAATTTTAACGTTTGCTAACTTGGTTGTACAGGTGCATGCCTAGAAACTCATCGAGAACTGGTGAAGTTCTTGAAGCATTATCAGATCCCAAGAAAGTATTAAAGGCCTTGAATCGGGCCAATCGGAAAAGCAAACAACAACAATCAACTGAGCAACCTGAACCTGACATGGTAGAGCAAGTGAACAACGGAAACAATAATGGGGATAACGTGGTAGACCCAGCTGCGGAGGTAGTGGCGCCTCTTGTTCCAGAGGCTCCTCTATATGACTGGGCACAACTCACGACAGAGAATTTGGCCACAACGATAGTAGTCCCGCAGATACAGGCTGAATCTTTTCAAATCACAAACAACATGCTGCACTCGTTGCAAAACAAGGGACTATTTTCGGGGTCACACATTAAAGATCCTCAACAGCACTTGAAGAATTTCTTGTCAGTTTGCAAAACTCAAAGGCAGCCCAACATAACTCAGGAAGCAATAAAGTTGTTGTAGTTTCCATTCTCAGTAACATGAGCAGCCCAGACTTGGCTAAATTCACTCCTTATTAGTTTCATCACTACATGGGAGGAGTTAGTCAAGCAATTTGTGAACAAGTTTCATCCACCCAACAAGACTGCTCAGCAAATTGACGAAATCTTAAGCTTTAGACAGAAACCAACTGAAACATTGCAAGAAACATGGGAACGATTCAAAGGAATGTTGGTTATATGTCCGCACCACGGTATTCCTGAGCAGATGTTGGGGAAGCGGTTTTACATGGGTCTGGCAGATAGTGTGAAGGCTAATGTTGATGCTTCATATGGTGGAGCATTCTTGATAAAATCATGGAGAGAAACCCAGATCCTGCTCAACAAGATGGCACAGAATTCAGGATGGACAACCAGGAATGCACCCATCACTCCAGTAGTTCACTCAGCGGCCATAGATCCAGCCAACACACTTGCTGAAAATATGGCCACCTTAATGACACAAATGAGCATCCTCACCAAAAAGGTGGAAGAGTAAGGGAAGAAGCAGCAAGTGCACATTGTAGATACAACCAATGGGGGCTTATGCACATCTTGCATTAGTCAGCCACTTGGTAGCCAGTGGAATGCTGAAAGTGATCACCATCACTACCCTGAAAACATGAATTATGTGTCTAACTATGGGGGCCAGAGACAGGGTGGTCAGAATTGGGGCTAGCAGAATCAGCCATACAGGCCAGT
>ML254278.1:0-21382 GCA_005239495.1 Nicotiana undulata | reverse complement strand
CCCCCCCCCCCCCAACAACTCTTACTCTCCCCCTCACACGCCCATCTCCCTCCCCAAAATACTCTCAGCCCTCATCCTCTCAAGTTCATCACTAATTCCACCCCCAACACACTTATTCAATTCTCACGATCTTCTCACACCACATGTATGTTTTCTCTTTGCCAAATTTTGTTAGGTTTTCTTTTTAATTCTTTGTTAGGTAGTAGTTTTTCTTCTCTTTTCTTAGAAGTAATTTGTATTGTATACTAGTGCTTGTGGGTGGTGGTATTTGTGGAGTTGTATCTCTTACCTTAGTTGGGAGAATTTGGGGCAATTGTGGTGGAAATTGGGTTACAACATGATTAATTGGGGGCTCCGGTGGATGATGCCCACCGAGTGTTTGTTAAAATGCCACAGTGAATGTCAATGATAATTGTGACCAATTGTAAGGGTGAAGTCTGAGTAACCACAGTTGGGACACCTCTTTTGTACTGTGCTAATGATTTTCCTTATTGCAGGTAATATGGCACCCCCCAGAAAATGTCAAGCCACCGGTCCTTCATCAAGCGGACACGCGGAATCATCTAGAGCATGAGCGTCAACTGATGCTCGTTCTTATGATAGCAAAAAGTTTGTCACCGCCGCTGCTCAAGAATGGTTTGCTATTAAGGAGTCAAATAAGCCAATACCAGAATGAGGCATGGATACAGCGTCCCTCCGGCGACTATCCAAACATTTACAATGAGCTGCTCCAGCATCGGTTGGATGTTTTCTTTGAAGAGCCGGATGAAGCCAATGCGCTGGTAGTGAGAGAATTTTATGCAAACGTTTTAGAGCATAGGAATAATGTGATCACCGTGCGAAAGAGGCATGTTGACGCCTTTGTGAAAGCCATTAGGAGAGCCTACCGGCTGCCAGGTCCCGTGGCGGAGATGGAAGACTTCTATGAGGCGTATGGTATACGCTACACTTAGTGGGAGACGTTCTTTCCAACTATCCGTGCACCTGGCAAAGAGATTGTGTGGATGCAATACGGGGAGAAATTCAAGTCGTCGGCACTAACCTTTGAAGGGAAGTGCTGGTTATATCTAATCAACAACCGCCTGATCCCGTCCCACAACACCACAGAACTGAATGCTCCTCGTGCTTGTTTCATCTGGTGTTTCACGAATGGCCATGACTTTGACGTGGCCAAGCTCATTCACGAGGAGATGTTCACTCACTGTCCCATCAAGAGGTATGGATTCTTCTTCCCCTCCCTTGTTACTAGATTATGCCGTGCAGCTCAGGTGCCGGAAAATTTGAGGGTAGATGGCAAAGTGCCGAAAAAGGCCGCCTTTCGAGTCGACAAGGTAACTACTGGGAAAGATCTTGTGGCGGTTGGTGGTGCTAATAGGGAGGATTCCCCTGAGGAGGAAGAGGAAGAGCAGGTAGAAGTGGGAGATGAGTTTCCCGCTCATGAACATGTTGCTGACATAGCAGGCCCGTCTAGGGTCAGTCAGAGTTAGAGGTTGGACGATCTTGAGCAGGAGCTGGCAGGGTTGCGTACCTCGGTCACTGACTTAGGAACGCGTGTTGATGCAGTGGCTACCCAACAGGTTAAATAGAAAAAAAAATTATGGGTTGGCTGAGAGCTCTGGGTCGTGCATGTCATCTGGACCCGGGGACGGTCTCCGATCAAGATTGATCCTTCAGGGAAGTTCCTTTACCTCACAGTTCTTTATTTTGTATGACATGAGGACATGTCTTCCTTTTAAGTGTGGGGTGGGGGATACTTCATTGTATGTGTATATATGTAGGAACATAATTGTTATATGTTTTATTTTGTTTTCTTTTGGTTTTGAGTAGCAGTTTAATTATATGAGTTGACTTGTCCCGAAGACGGATCTCATTCGACGGGGTTCTTGAGGGTTTAAGTCGACCATTAAAAAAAACCAGAAATATGTTGGACTCTTCCTGATGACGGATCTCCTAGACAATTTTCTTGACGGAAGTAAGTCTAAAGAAAATACCAAAAAGATTTTCCATTTTAGGTAGTGTAGTAACTCCCCCTTGGTTTTTCTTTGGATCGCGGTTCTCTTCCAAGGGTTTTGCTTGAACCGGGTGTAGTTAGTTTTTGTTTATTTTGTTTTTAGTTTTTATTCGGTACTTATGGGCTATGAGTTGAGATAGGAAGAGAACCCCTTAGCGTTTGTACACTGAAACACAGTAGACACTAGAGTGTGACGCTTAGTCTCAAATGTTGATTCTTGTTAGAGTGCCTTAAATTGGTTGTTTGTAGCTGGCTTGAGTGCTCGAACGAGAGTGTTTTGATAAGCCAGTCTGGAGTGAGTCATGTGCCATGTGTGTGTGAGTTGTATTGTATTATGCTTTACATTTGATGCCTATAACTTGCCTTGTGTGTTTTCAAATCGAAATAGTAGCTTTATTCAGTCTTAGAAGTGATATAGGCATTTCTTTGTTAATCCAGATATATAAAGTATACCCACCTAAATGTGATATATCGTAAGTCTATCATGTTGAGCCTATAAGCATGTTCTTTGGCAACCACATTACAAGACTTACCCAATTATTTGAATGGCCATCTATTTGAACCTCTTTACCTTCCATGAGCACTTGAGTTGTTATGAAATATGTAAAAGTTAAAGTGTTGGGTAGCTGGTTTGGCTTTTGAGTGGAACCAATGAAATAGGGAGGAAGGTGCAGTGTTGTGAAGAAAAAAAATACAATAAGCGCCACTTAAATGAAAAAAAAAGAATAAATATATGAAGTCCTTGATAAGTGGTGATTTGATACAACTGTACCTAAAGCAGTTTGGGGTACGATAAATAGAAGTGTGGTAGAATGTTTGGTCTGACATAAGTATGGTGCTGAAAGTGAAAGTAATTGTATTAAAGTGAATAGGGAGGTTAGTCACTATATCCAAATATGTCCTACCCGTCCTTTAGCCTACATTACAATCAAATGAAGTCCAAATTGATCTTAGACTGAATGAGCTCGATTAGTAGAGTAGTAAATTACGGGCAATCCTATGGTGCATCTTTGTGGCATATGAATGGTCTTTCTGAAAGTGAGTGAATTTTGTCTATCTGAGTTCCTAGTTGTTCTTAATGTTATTACTTGTGGAACTATTCTCTTGTGTGATGTGAGTGCACTTGAGTCATGAAAGAAAGGTAAGTCTTGACCTCTGTATAGAGTAAATTGAGTAAGTATGAATATTGCACAGCATGTGAGAGTCGACTCTTGAGGAAAATATGTTACACTACTAGATGCAACTTTGGTGATATATTCTTGGTGTGATACGTTAGGGAAGTACTTAGTGAAGGAACCTTTGTAGAGTATGGTGGATTGATCGGGAACTAGCAATGATTTAAGGGTAGGGTGTTGATAATAGGCTAGATTCATGTAGTTTAGCAACTATCTAAGCCCTAACTTTACTATGCTTCACTGTTCTAGGAACGTTAAATGATGATAAAATGACTCTAATTGTGAATTTTATGTTTTGCAGGAGCAAGTCGTGCTTATGAGGCCATAGGACAATGTTTGGAGCTAAATTAAAGAAAGGAAAGCTCCTCGGAGTTGAGTGCGTGTGAAAGAAGGAAGAGAAAAAGAGAAAAATAGATGATACACTCTAGTGTGGGCCAAGCGCAGTCTTAGCACGGCTGCGCTAGTCCAGGAGCAACAGGCAGAATAAAGTGCTATTAGCGCGGCCCATGCGCGGTTCGAGCGCGGCCGCACTAGTCCGTCCAGAACGCGGTAACATCAGGGGCTATTTTGGAAGATTGAGAGTAATTCCACTTAACCTATAAAAGGTCCAGCTCACCCAAAAAGAGGATATCAAGGTTTTTATAGTTTTGTTCAAGGTAAGAAGAGGCAATAGGCAAGGAGGATAATTCGTCATCGAGTTCTACCTTTCTTCCTTTTGTTTTTATCATTCATGATGACTTTTGCTGTTATGATTATGAACACAATTATGAGTAGCTAATTATTTAGTCTAAGGTTTTGATGGAACTTGTTGAAGGATGAACTTCTTGTTGTGTTAACATAGTTTGCCTGGTTTAATCTCTATTTGTTCAACTATATTCTTGTTGTAGTTAATTGATGGGATCCTCAATTAGTTGTGCCTATTTATTATGTATTACTCGGGAGAGAGTGCATATTAAGGTAGTTGTTGAACAACATCAAGTATATAAGGAATCAATAACCGAGGGTTTAAAGGTGGGAGTAGGAATAACGAAACCTTGGGTTGCGATCTAAGTGAGTTGTAATAAAAGCCAGCTAGCGTAACTCGTGAGAGTGCGTCTAGTAAATTGTCGTAATTACTCGGGAGAGATTTACGATGGTAAGAGTGCTCATGATCAATAGAGAAGATTAGGAAAAAATATACGACACATAACAGGAAGGGATTCCATCAATAGGAGAAAACACAACCTTAGATCATTCTCTTATTTGTTTACAACTCAATCACTGTAACGACCCGACCGGTCATTTTGAGATCTAGCACGTCGTTCAGTGGTTTGAGGCCATGAACAACTTCGTTTCAGATATTATGACTTGCGCGTATGGTCAGAATTGAAATTCGGGAAGTTCAGAGTTAAATTGAAAGGGAAATTCTCATTTCGGAAGCCTTAAGTTGGGAGAATCGACTAAGACTGGGATTTGGAGTAAAAGACCTCGGAATCTTGATCTGAAGGTTCCATCAGGTTCGTACGATGATTTTGGACTTAGGCGTATGTTCGGATCGGGTTTTGGATAACCCGGGAACGTTTCAGCGTATATTGTGGAAATCAGCATTTTTGAAGGAATTTCCTAAGTTTGGCTTGAAGCGTATTTTAGAGATATTGATGTTCGTTTGGGATTCTGAGTCTGGGAATAGCTTCGTATGGTGATTCCAGAGTTGGGAGCGCGATCGAAAGTGAATTCGGATGTCCGGAGGTCAGTTTGAAGCCATTTGGCTAAAGATAGAAATTTGAAGGTTTTTGAAGAATCCGACCGGAAGTGGAAATTTTGATATCGGGGTCGGAATGCAATTCTGGAAGTTGGAGCAGGTCCGTAATGTCGAATATGACTTGTGTGCAAACTTTGGGGTCAATCAGTTATGATTTGATGGGTTTCGGCGTCAGATGTAGAAGTTTGAAATTCTAAGTTCTTAAATATTGGATTGGAGAGCAATTCATCGTTTCGATGTCGTTGGATGTGATTTGAAGCCTCGAGCAAGTCCGTGTCATCTTTTGGGATAGGTTGGTGTAATTGGACGGGGTCCCGGGGGCCTCAGGTGGATTCCGGGTGGTTAACGGATTAAATGTGGAGTTGAAGAAGAGCTGAAGTTGCTGTCATCTGGCATGACCGCACCTGCAAGGCTTTGGCCGCAGGTGTGGAGCCGCAGGTGCGAGTTTTGGGCTGGATCTGAGGAGCCCGCAGGTGCGAGCAGGAGACCACAGGTGCAAAATGAGGCCTGGGCAGAATGTTTTTAAACGAGAATCATGTCATTTCTCCTCCTATTTTCATTTGGTATGGGCAATTTTGAGGAGCTTCAAGGAGGAATTTCGTCAAGGATCACAAGGCAAGTTGTTTATACTTATTTCCAAGTTAAATACAAGGTAATTACATGGATTTGAACATGAAAATTTGTGGGCAAATTGGAAAATTTGAAGAAAACCTAGAAATTTGATAATTTGGATTTTAGCCATGAATTGAGCATGAATATTTGAGTAAATTGTATATTTGAACTAGTAAAGCTACGGGTAGAGTCTATCATCGAGAAATTTCGGAATCCGGGCACGTGGACCCGAGGGCATTTTGGTCAATTCATTGAGCGGAGTTGGGAAATTATATAATTTGAATTTGTTGCGAGTATTAGAGTGAATTTTCATTGCTTTGCCCATTATTTAGTAGTTTTGGGGCGTTGTGCATCAATTGGAGTCGTCGGAAGGGCTTGGAAGCCGGCTATGGAATTTCGAAGCGAGGTAAGTCTCCTTTCTAACTTTGTGAGGGGGAATTGTCCCCATAGGTGAACTAAATGAATACATGCTATTAATTGCGGGGGCTACGTACACACGAGGTGACGGGAGTCCATGCGTAGCTACTAATATGCTTATGTCCGGGTAGTCTAGGACCCACTAGCATGCCTTACGTGTTGTACATGTGATCCTGCCAATAATATTAGACTAATAATGTTATTTAATTGGTAACTTATCCCCTAAGAAGGGTAGAGTGTACCTTTCTTAATCATTTATAAAGAGAATTGATTCCTCCGTGGTTAATTGTGTTCCTGATAAGGTTATATTAATGAATATTATTGAACTTGGCAAATGAATTTCAAACAAAGATCTAAATGCTATTTTCGTGTTATTTTAAAGAGAATTTTTCCACTTTCCCCGGGTAACTGCTCCATTGATAAAAATGTGGACTTATTATGTGTATATATGTATATATGGGTACCTGAGTGGCATGTATGATTCGCGAGCAGGATAACCCTATATTTATATATAACCGCGTCGCATGATCGATTCGCGAGCGGGGTAGATAGATGCATCTATGGTTCAAGTCGTTTGATACTTGGCAGTGCATAGTTTATTATTGTTGGTCTGCGTCGTTCGACCCTCGGCAGTTTTATTGTGCATGTTAAATGCTGCGTATTTCCTGTGACTTATACATGTTTATCGGCTTAAGGTAAAGTTGAAATGCCAGTTTAAATGAAGAAGAAATTATGTGTAAAAGGTGAAATAAGTTTGATGTTTCTTATCCCTGGTTATTAATTTATTTTATATGATACTCATGCCTAGAACCTCACCTGATTATGTTTATCTGACTCATAGCAAGTGTCTAATTTGACCTCTCGTCACTACCTCTCTGAGGTTAGGTGGGATACTTACTGAGTACACGTTGTTTTCGTACTCATGCTACACTTGTTGTGCATTTTGTTGCACAGGTACCTTCATAGCACAGTGGTTGACTTGGAGACTTAGACGGGCTGCATCATCCGGAGGCGTTCCACAGCTGACAGAGTCTCCCTTATATGTATTTGCACTTTATTTTAAAGTCTTTTGTACAATTTGTACCTCGGACAAGCATTGTATAACTGTATAAATTCTTAGAAGTTGCTCATGTACTTGTGTCATCGGGTTCTAGGGATATGTTGGGATTCATTTTCTTAAACTGAATTGATTTTCTAACATATTTAATTTACGAAGATTTAATCATTTGATTACGAAATGCAACGAAAGGAAACGATTTCGAAAATATTTAAAACAGGAATTATTCCAACTAGTTAAGGATTGGCTTGCCTGACAGTGGTGTCCGGCGCCATCACGACCTTATGGAATTTTGGTCGTGACAGTCATAGTTAGCTCTTAGTTTAATTAATTTTATTCATTCATCGTTAGTAGAAATATCACCAATTGTCATTCAAAATATCTGGGAAGTTGATTACGGAGAATTCAGTGAGTCTGACAAAAGTAATTGATAGGTTAATTCCCTGTGGGATTCGACTCTGGGCTAAACATACAGATTATATTTGCAACGACCGCTTAGTCCTTTTTATAAGGCATAGTTGGGCGTGATCACCGAACTACTGAGCAGAAGGTCCAGGTTGATCAGGCCCCAGAGTTTATTCCTATGCTGCTGGTAGCTCCTGTTTAGCATGAGACCAGGGCAGCCTCTTCTGAGGTGGAGCATCTCAAACTTGAGAGGTACAAGAAGTACCACCCACCTACTTTCAGCGGATAAGCTTCAGAATATGCTCAGGATTTTCTGGAGGAGTGTCACTGTATTCTCCGTATTATGGCCATAGTAGAGATGAGTGGGGTTTCTTTCACCACTTTCCAGCTTAGAGGAACAACCTATCAGTGGTGGTGTGCTTATGAGTTGAGTAGTCCGGACGAGGCAGCCTCACTCATATTAACTCAGTTCTCGGATATATTTTTTAGAGAGTATGTCCCTCAGAGCCTCAAGGATACCTGGCGCAAGGAGTTTGAGCAGCTGCACCAGGAAACTATGACTGTGTCAGAGTATGCAGTCTGTTTCAGTGAGTTGGCTCGTCATGCACCGGCCTTGGTTGCCACAGTTCGGGAGAGGGTTCATTGCCTCATTGAGGGACTCCACCCCAGTATCAAGACCAGTATGGCCAGGGAGTTGGAGATGGATATCTCTTATCAGCAAGTCATGAGTATTGCCAAAAGAGTGCAGGTCATGCTTGCTCAGGATAGAGATGAGAGAGAGGCCACGAGGTATCGATAGATTGGTTATTATTCTAGAGCTTATGCCCCAGCAGCTCGCCATGGTAGGGGTTATGTGAATCGCCATGTTCGTTTAGCTCTTCCAGCGACCAGTAGTGTTCCATCTCCTTCCAGGCCCCAGGAGCCGTATTATACACTGCCAATTTCTAGTGTGCCTCTTGCTCGAGGTGCTATTAGCGGTCAGTGCAGCAGACCTGGCCCGAGCCAGTCACAATAGTCGCATCCCCCGAGGGGTTGTTTTGAGTGTGGCGACACTCGCCATATGGTGCGGGATTGCCCTAACCTTATGAGGGGTGCACCTCCGTAGACTTCTCATCCACCAGTGCTCCACCGGGTCCTCCGACCATGCTTCCAGCTCTAGCTACCTCCCCACCTACTCATCCAGCTCGAGGTGGAGGTCGGGGAGGTCGAGGTCGCCTTAGAAAGGGAGGTCAAGCAAGGTATTATGCTCTTCCGGCTCATTCAGAGGCAGTTTCTTTCGACTCTTTCATCATAGGTATTGTCCCAGACTGTCATAGAGACCCGTCGGTATTATTTGACCCAGGCTCTACGTATTCATATGTGTCCTCTTATTTTGCTCCACATTTGGGCGTATCTCGGGATTCTTTGAGTTCCACTGTTTATGTGTCTACTCTTGTGGTAGATTCTCTTATTGTGAACCGTGTGTATTTGTCGTGTTTGATTGCTCTTAGTGGTTTTGAGACCAGAGCCGATTTATTATTGCTCAGCATGGTAGATATTCATGTTATCTTGGGCATGGATTGGTTTTTTCCCCATTATGCTATTCATGATTGTCACGCTAAGACCATGACGTTGGCTATGCCAGGCTTACTGCGATTAGAGTGGAGGGGTACCTTAGAGTACACACCCCGTAGAGTTATTTCATTTCTTAAGGCTCTACGAATGGTTGAGAAGGGGTGTGACGCATATCTAGCTTATGTGAGAGATGTCAGTATTGATACCCCTATAGTTGAGTCAGTTCCAGTAGTGAGGGATTTCCCAAATATGTTTCCAGCTGATCTTCCGGGCATGCTGCCCCACAGAGATATTGATTTTGGCATTGATTTGTTGCCGGGCACTCAGCCCATCACTATTCCTCCTTACCGTACGGCTCCTCCTGAGTTGAAGGAGTTGAAGGAGCAGTTGTAGGAGTTGCTTAGCTTTATTCGGCCCAGTGTGTCACCTTGGGGTGCTCCGGTCTTGTTTGTGAAGAAAGAGGATGGTTCTAGGCGTAAATGTATTATTTATCGCCATCTAAACAAGGTTATAGTGAAGAACAGGTACTCATTGAACCACATAGTGTCGGGTGTTTTCCAAGATTGACTTCATTCAGGATATCATTAGTTGAAGATTCGGGAGCCAGAAACCCAAAAGACTGCTTTCAGAACATGATATGGTCACTATGAGTTTCTTGTCATGTCTTTCGGGCTGACCAATACCCCCAACAGCCTTTATGCATTAGATGCATAGTGTGTTCCGGCCTTATCTTGAATCCTTCGTCATTATTTTTATTGACGACAACCTAGTGTATTCCCAGACTTGGGAGGATCATGAGCAGCACCTGAGGACTGTGCTTCAGAAGTTGAGAGAGAAGAGGTTGTATGCAAAATTTTCTAAGTGTGAGTTTTGGCTAGACTCAGTGGCATTCCTGGGTCATATGGTATCGAGTGATGGGATCAAGGTAGATCCGAAGAAGGTGGAGGCAATGCAGAGTTTGCCTAGAGCGTCATCAGCTATCGAGATCCGTAGTTTTCTAGGTTTGGCGGGGTATTACCGTCGTTTTGTAGAGAGATTCTCATATATTGCAGCAACTATGACCAGGTTGACCCATAAGGTTGCTCTGTTCAGGTGGACAGAGAAGTGTGAGGATAGCTTTCAGAAGCTCAAGGCAGCTTTGACTATAGCCCCGATATTGGTATTTCCTACACGTTTGGGGTCTTACACCGTTTATTGTGATGCTTCGTGGATTAGTCTTCGTGCGGTGTCGGTGTAGGATGGTAGGGTGATGACTACGCGTCTAGACCATTGAAGATGCATGAGAAGAACTATCATGTCCATGATTTTGAGTTAGCAGCTATAGTTCACGCCCTGAAGATTTGGCGGCACTATCTGTACAGTGTGCCATGTGATATCTACACCGACCACCGGAGTTTGCAGCATCTGTTCAAGCAAACGGATCTTAACTTGCGTCAGCGAAGGTGGTTGGAGCTACTTAAAGATTATCACATCACCATTTTGTACCACCCGGGGAAGGCCAATATGGTGGCCGATGCTTTGAGTCGTCGGGCGGAGAGTTTGGGGAGTTTAGCATATCTCCAGTAGCAAAGAAACCCTTAGCATTGGATATTCAGGCCTTAGCCAACCAGTTTGTCAGATTGGATATTTCGGAGCCGAGACAGGTATTGGCTTGCATGGTCACTAGGTCTTCCCTTTATGATCGTATCAGGGAGTGCCAGTATGATGACCCCCATCTGCTCGTCCTTCAAGACAGGGTTCGGCGTGGTGATGCTAGAGATGTGACTATTGGTGATGATGACATGTTGAGGATGCAGGGCCGGATATGTGTGCCCAATGTGGATGGGCTTCGGGAGTTGATTCTTGAGGAGGCCCACTGCACGCGGTATTCCATCCACCCAGGTGTCGCGAAGATGTACCAGGATTTGAGACAACACTATTGGTGGAGGAGGATAAAGAAGGATTTAGTTGGGTTTGTGGCTCGGTGTCTCAACTTCAGCAGGTTAAGTACGAGCATTAGAGGTCGGGTGTCTTCCTTCAGAGGTTAGAGATCCCAGAGTGGAAGTGGGAGCAGATCACCATGGATTCCGTAGTTGGGCTCCAACGGACTTCGAGGAAGCTCGACGCTATTTGGGTGATTGTGGACCGGCTGACCAAGTCCACGCACTTCATTCCAGTTGGTACTACTTACTCTTTAGAGCGGTTGGCTGAGATTTACATCCGAGAGATTGTTCGCCTTCATGGTGTCTCAGTTTCCATCATTTCAGATAGAGGCACACAGTTTGCATCGCAGTTTTGGAGGGTCGTGCAGCGCAAGTTGGGTACTCAGATTGAGTTGAGAATAACATTTAACCCTCAGAAGGATGGACAGTCCGATCGCACTATCAAGATAATGGAGGACATGTTGCACGCTTGTGTCATTGATGTTGGGGGTTCATGGGACCAGTTTCTGCCATTTGCGGAGTTTGCATATAACAAAAGTTATCAATCGAGCATTCAAATGGCTCCATACGAGGCTATATATGGGAGGCGGTGTAGATCTCATGTGGGATGGTTTGTGCCGGGTGAGTCTAGGCTCTTGGGTACAAACTTGGTCTAGGATGCATTAGACAATGTGAAATTGATTCATGAGCGGCTTCGCACGGCGCAGTCTAGGAAAAAGAGTTATGCGGAAAAGAAGGTCCATGATGTGTCTTTCATGGTCGGGGAGAAGGTTCTGCTGAAGTTATCACCCATGAAGGATGTTATGAGGTTTGGGAAGAGGGGCAAGTTGAGCCCCCGGTTCATTGGGCATTTTGAGATACTTCAGAAAATAGGGGAGGTGGCTTACAAGATTTCTTTGCCACCTAGCTTGTCGAGTGTGCATCCAGTATTTCATGTTTCTATGCTCCGGAAGTATATCGGCGATCCTTCCTATGTTTTGGACTTCACCACGGTTTAGTTGGATGGTGATATGACTTATGATGTGGAGCCGGTGGCCATTTTGGAGGGGCATGTTCGGAAGTTAAGGTCAAAGAATATAGCTTCAGTGAAGGTGTAGTAGAGAGGTCAGCCTGTGGAGGAGGCCACTTGGGAGACCGAGCAGGATATGCGTAGTCGTTATCCTCATCTTTTCATAGCTTCAGGTATGTCTCTATACTCGTTTGAGGATGAACGATTATTTTAAGAGGGTGAGGATGTGACGACTTGGCCGGTCGTCTTGAGAGTTATGGCCCCGATCCCCTATTAATTGTTTCCCCCATATCTATTTATGCTATTATGACTTGCCGGGAGGGTTTCTTTTGGTTTTCATAGTGAATTGAGACACTTAGTCTCTTAATCGAAAGCTTAAGTTGGAAAAGTCGACCGAATATTGACTTGTGTGTAAACGGCCTTGTATCTGAATTTTGATGGTTCTTCTAGCTCTGTTATGTGATTTTGGACTTAAGAGCGCGTCCGGAATGTGATTTGGAGGTCCGTAGTAGAACTAGGCTCGAATTGGCGAAAATTCATTTTTTTGCGATTTTGGCCGGCAATAGGAATTTTTTATATCGAGGTCGGATTGGACTTTCGGAAGTTGGAGCAGTTTCGTGGTGTCATTTTTGTCTTGTGGGTAAAATTTGAGATCAATCAGACGTGGTTTGGTAGGTTTGGGCGGCGATTGTGGAATTCGGAAGTTTAGAAGTTCCTTAGGCTTGGATTCGGGTGTAAATTGGTGTTTTTATGTTGTTTTGACTGGTTCGTAGGTTTGACTAAGTTCGTATGGAGTTTTAGGATTAGTTGGTATGTTTGGTTGAGGTCTCGGGGGCCTCGGGTTAGTTTTGGGTGCTTAACGAATTGTTGGTTCTGGTGTTTTCGCACATGCGGTGGGAAGTCCGCAGGTGTGGACCCGCAGAAGCGAGGATGGGGTCTCAGGTGCGCTTTTAGACTTGGGAACTAGTGGTCACATATGCAACGGGTGAGCCGCAGAAGCGGAGCCGCATCTGCGGAAGGGTGGTCGCAGAAGCGGATTAGAGAGGAAACCAAGGTTCTTGGCATAAGCGGACGAGTAAGCGCAGAAGCGCAGAAGCGCATCCGCAGATGCGGAGTCTAAGTAGTTAATGGAATTTCGCAGGTGTGGAGATCTAGCTGCATAAGCGGTACCGCAGGTGCGGTTTAACTAGCAGAAAAAAGGGGGGAAATCGAGGATTTGATTAATTTTTTCATTTTTGGACTTGGGAGCTCGGGAATTGGCGATTTTTCGAGGGATTTTCAGAGAGAGCTTTGGGTTAATTATTTCTAACTCGATTTTGGTTATGTTTACTTAATCTATTGTTCTTTTCTTCATTTAATTAAGGCATTTGAGTGAGGGAGTTGGGAAAATAGGGGAAAAGTTCCCCAACCAAATTTCTGAGTTTTAATTGGGATTTAGACATCGAACTTAAAATATTTTAGTACGCGTGAACTCGTGAGTGAGTGGGTGTTCATATTTAGTAATTTTTACCCGATTCTGAGGCGTGTGACCGAGGAGGCTTTTTGAGCAATTTTCCAATTTTTTGCTTTAGCTTTGATTCCGTTCGCTAGATTTGTTTCCTGTAGTTATATTTATGTTATGTAATTGGTTTTGGATAGATTTAGGCCATTCAGAGTCGGATATTCGTGGAAAGAGCATTATTTCGAATTGATTTGAGCTTGGTTCGAGGTAAGTGGCTTGCCTAACCTTGTGGGGGGGAACACCCATTAGGATTTGGTAATGTTTCGATATGTGAGCGTCGTGCATATGTGAGGTGACGAGTACGCACACGGGATAATTGTTGTAAAAACTCGTCTTCTACTAAGTAATGCGATGTTGTCCTTCTTATTTGAATCTTATCAGTATGTGTAGTATCGTGTTAGACTAGAATAGCATGCCTACTTGCCTTAACTATTTATCTGAACTACGTGCAGCATGTTTAGTGAATTTACCTTTCTTCCTTAACTTGTACTTAGGTTTATTTGTAGGATTCCGTGTTGTATTTATTGAATTCTATTATTTTGGGCTGCATATTTACTTTGGGACTACGGAACGATATTTCGGGAGATCCTCATATTCTACATATTTACGTTTGGACTACGGAACGGTATTTCGGGAGATCCCCATGTCTTGCATATTTACTATGAGACTACGAAACGGTATTCCGAGAGACCCCCCTGCACATTTACGTTTGGGACTACGAGACAGTATCTTGGGAGATCCACGGTTGCATTTATGTGTGCTGAGTTGTTATCTTCCTATGATATCCTTCTTGTTCAACTTCAATACTTATTTTACTGCAATATTTCATCCTTGCCTTGCTTTATTACTTATATACCAGTAGGGTCCTGACCTGACCTCGTCACTACTCGACCGAGGTTAGGCTTGGCACTTACTGGATACCATTGTGGTGTACTCACGCCCTTTCCTGCACATGTTTTTGTGTACAGATTCAGCTCTTTCTTACCATCCTAGCTCGTAGTTGCAGTCGTTGCTGTCGGAGACCTCAAGGTACATTTTCGCAGGCCCGCAGATCCTCGGAGTCCCCCTCTATTCCCTTATGTTCATTTTCCCCTCTTTTTGTAGAAAATGATGTATAGAACAGTTAAGAATTCTTAGTAGCTTGTGACTTACGATGTTCCAGGTTTTGGGATTATTTTGTACAGTTCGGAAGTTGGTAATTGTATATGCCGAGCATCATTTAGTTGTTTATATAGATTATCATAGATGTTAATATGTTAATGATCATGCTTTTATTTCATTTCCATAAGTGTTAGGTAAGTCGTAGAGACTAGGTGTTGTCATGACAACTCACGGAGAGAGCATGAAGAACGTTGTTGAGTGTTAACACCTTGCTAGAAGTCATCTTCAGGAAGTATTTCCCATGGAAAATTCTTCTTCGGGGCCAACAATAGAGTAAGTCGCAAACACTTCTTTGACAGCACAAACATGTCGTGTGGCTTCAGAGTCAATTCACCACTCTTTCGGATTTCCAACTAAGTAGCATTCTTATCGATGTCATTATTTTTTCCACTATGTTTGCATGTCCCTTTTGCTTGTCCTTTTTCGGAGACAACAATCAGGGGCTTTGTGACTAGTTTTTCCACAATTGTAGTAGTTGCTCTTGAATTTCTTCTTGTTCTGCTCCTTAGTCTATCCATAAACCTCTTCCTCTTCTTACTTTTTGGAGCATTCTCCTCAACGATATTAGCTCCCATAATTGTCGATTTTCACGAGATTTCTTCTCGGCTATTTTGTTATCTTCCTCAATCTTGAGACGAATCACAAAATCTTCCAACTTCATTTCTTTGCGCTTGTGCTTTAGGTAGTTTTGGAAATCCCTCCACGAAGGAGGCAACTTTTCAGTCATTGCAACCACTTAAAATGCTTCATTCACTATCATACATTCAGCAATAAGGTCGTGAAAAATATGTTCAATCTCTTAAACTCGGGTTCCAACAGTTTTGCTGTCTATCATTTTATAGTATAGAAACTTGGCAACCACAAACTTTTTCTAGTATGCATCTTCAGTCTTGTACTTCTTGTCAAGTGCGTCTCATTTTTCTTTCGAAGTATTCGTAGCACTATAAACATTGAATAAGTCATCCTCCAAAACACTTAGGATGGAGCCTTTGCAAAGAAAATTTGCATGTTTCCACGCCTAAACAATCATAAACTTCTCATTGTCTGGCATGTCGGCGGCAGGCACTAGAGGGTCTTCGCTGGTAAACTTCTGCATACCAAGTGTGGTAAATCAAAAGAACACCCTTTGTTGTCAACCTTTGAAGTTGGCTCTAGAAATATTTTCCTATTTTTCAGCCGGTGGTACAACAGTTCGTCTTGACGAGGTTGTCGTCTTTGCCGCAACAGTCGTAGAAGAATTTTCTTTATCAATTGTCATTTCTCACTTTTCACAACAGAAGAGTTCAATTAATGGCAGAAAATAGAATAGTAAACAATAATGTAATTAATGATAAACAACACTTTTAATAAACAAAAATTGAAGTTTTGTATATACTGTTTCACAATAAAACGATGAAATTTTTATGTTCTTCAAATCGCTTTTTAATTTTAATACTCCGATAATATTTTTATATCTTCAAATCAGAAATAGAAAATTTAGACGGACTAGAAAATCACAAAGGATTTAATCTTCAAAGCAGAATATAGATTATAGTATATTAGTAATTCCCTCAAGATTGTTGGTCAAACTGTAATACTATAAAATATATGAAACAACAAGTTTTCTAAACAAGAAACAAATACAAAAAAAAAAAAAATAGTGTAGCAGAAATTTAAATAATCAGAAACAGAATCTGAAAATATATTTTGGAATGAAATCGAGCCCACTAAATACACAGTGTGTCCTTAAGGAAATTATTCCCCTCAAATACCCGAGGCGTTGGAATATTATCCTCCTATGATAGAACGATTTAACTCACCAGAGTATCGGTACCAAAAAAGCCGGTGAAACAGCAAACCACTTGAAGGTTGTAAAATCAAACTAGAATTTAATTGTGCGGAAGAAGAAGAAGAAGAAGAAGAAGAAGAAGAAGAAGAAGAAGAAGAAGAAGAAGAAGATTTCGTAAGGAAAGATTCTGGGATCAAGGCACATTTACAGCCAATTCTGGCACTGTTTCTGGAAAGAATGAAATCCGAACCGAAGCCGAGTGAGCGATGACGACGGCGCGAGACTTAATTTACTTCGAACCCATTTAACACCAAAGAAAGTGCTTTCTCAATATAAACACATTCACTTTTCTTTCCACCACCAATGAGAAACACTTGCTCTTTCCAAAACAAACGGAAGCTCACTTTCCCTTCACTTTCTTCCTTCAACTTCCCATTCATCAATCTTTTAATCCCAACTCTAACTTCAAGCATTACCTTTGCAACCAAGAAAAATAAATGTGGGTTAATTGAAAAGGGAAATTTGCGCACATTTTTGTACACAAACAAACCCGAAAACATGAGCAAAAAAGTGGGATTACTTTGAAACATGAAGGTTGAAATATTAACTGTCCAGCACTAGAGGCAGACAACTTAACGTGGCAGGACCTCTTCCCACTTGTTTCCCAAATAGTGGCCAATACACCTAGACATACAATCAGATTAGACATGGTCTTGTCCCGTTATCTATACTGACGGTATAAAGTTTTTCCGGCACTATCAAATAAAGTTAACCTACACTAATAAATGATTACTTATAGCGACTTTGATATACTAATTAGCATAAAGTAGAATAAATAATCTATTATATTGGACAAAATTATATATTGATAGTGTAGAACGTTTTTATACTACAATTGAATATAAGTGATAGTCATTACATATTTACGTGCATTGATACATTGATTGGATTTTCTCACGTAGCATTTGGGGTTTCGATTCTACAACTTTATTTTGTTTTAAAACACCTTTTGCAGCAGCCAAAGGATTTGTGTGCTCAAAGGTAAACAAACCTTTTTCTCTTTCATTGGCCCCAAAGATAATGCTTTTCCTTGCAATTATTGCTGGCTATGGTTCCCCCTTGAGAACTACCCAAACAAGTGATCATGTTTTCCTTTCTTTCGTCCCTTTTTCTCCCCTCTTATTATTGTATATGTGATGACCCAAAAGGTCATCCTAAGTAATTCTAGTTAAATTTGTGTTCCGAGGCCCCAAAAGCCTCCGTTAATCTTACATCGATATACGTGCGCAGCCCGGGCATGTAGCCGGGAAGCTTCTATGTGAAAATTTGATTAAAAAAATGGAACTTTGAATTGAATAATTGAATAAAGTTGACTTTGGTCAACATTTTTGGTAACGGACCCGGACCCGTGATGTGACGGCACCGGAGGGTTTGTAGGAAAATATGGGACTTGGGCGTATGCCCGGAAGCGAATTCCGAGGTCCCAAGCCCGAGAAATGAATTTTTATAGAAAATTATTTTCTGAAAATAATAAAGGATTTTGAAAATGAATAATTGTGTGAAAACCGTGTTACCGGGCCCGTATTATAGTTCCGGAGCCCGAAACAGGTTTATTATATGTTATGTGACTTAGTGAAATTTGGTGTAAAACGGACTTAAAATGACGTGATTCAGATCAAAATTGGAAAACTTAAGCTTTATGAAGTTTTGAGAAAATTCTAAGAGTTTTGAAGTTTAATTCGATGTTTTTGATGATATTTTGGTGGTTTAAAAGCTTGAATAAGTCCGTAGGATATTTTGGGAGTCGTGTGTGTTTTTGGATTTGAGACCCGAGGGCTCGGGTGAGTTTTGGATAGCTAACGGGGTGTGAAATGCATGAAAAATCTGATGTTTTTGATAATTGCTGGTGTCTGGTGTAATACCCTTCGCGAACGCGGCCAAGGGCTCGCGAACGCGAAGGGTAATTATTGAGGCCTGAGATTTTACTCTACGCGAACGCGTAGAGGGAGACGCGAACGCGGAGCACTGGGCAGTGCTTCTACGCGAACGCGTCCCCAATTTCACAACTCTCCTTCTTCCCCAACCCACCTAGTCGAAATTTGAAGAACCATTCCTCCATAGCTTCATAGGTAAGCGTTCCTAACACGAAATTCTTCCACTTTTCTTCCCTAATCACTAGACTCTAGGCCTAAAAACAGGAAATCAAAGTGAAAAATTGGATTTTTGGGTAGTGTTAGGTTTTTGGGAAAATTAGGTGATTCAACTTTAATTTGGGGTCGGATCTTGAAACAAATTATATATTTTAACTCGTGGGGTTATGGGTGATTGGGTTTTGGTCCGAATCTCGAGTTTGGACCAAGCGAGCCCGGGTTCGAATTTCGGTAATTTTGGAAGAAAGATAGAAATTGAATATCTAGGTTATGGGATTGTGTTATTGAGTTTTTATTGATATTATTGAATTAATTATGCCTAGATATCGTTGTTTCGGAGTCGGATTATAAAGGAAAGACGGTCTTAGAGGGTTGATTGCTATACTTTGGACCGAGGTAAGTGTCTTGCCTAACTTTGGTGAGGGAATAGGTATTATTTTCTATGTGCTAAGTGATTATCATGTTCATTGCATATGTGAGGTGACGAGTACCTATGCAATGTGTGTCAAGCATGCCCGTGAGTCTACTTTTGATAGAAATTGCAGTAATTCTTTCATGTTTAGCATATTATGAAATTATCTTTACTGGGTAATTCATTCTTGATTGAAAGTATTGGTTGTTGAGTTGAGAAGTGTTGATACGAATGATAATCCAAGTGTAGAGGATATGATCGAGGTGATTGGTTATAGTTGAGACCCTTGCCGGGCACTTAATGAGTATTAATTGATGTTTTCCCCCTTGCCGGGTGTTTTGAACTGCTTATTTCCACTATGCCGTACTCCATGTCGTTTTATCTTTTATTGTTTGGTGAGGAAGAGTGTAAAGCACGAAGGGTGATGACGTGCCATGATATTTGATTACATTGCATACTGAGGAAGAGCGTAAAGCACGAAGGGTGATGTCGTGCCATGATTCATATTGATTATAAGCACGAAGGTAAATGTCGTGCCATGACTTTTATTGATTATAAGCACGAAGGTTAATGTCGTGCCATGATACATTGTACATTGCATTGTGAGGAAGAGAGTAAAAGCACGAAGGGTGATGTCGTTCCATGATATTTGATTACATTGCATTGTGAGAAAGAGAGTAAAAGCACGAAGGGTGATGTCGTGCCATTGTTTACTTTTCGGATAGTTATACTTGCTTCGTTGGCTATTGTGTTAGATTGCCTCCCTTGTTTACTTCTATCTGTCAATTTGACTGCTTCATTTCACTTGTTCCCCTTTACTGCTCCCGTATCCCTTACTTGTCTGCTTATCTCTTGCCTTGTATTATCCCTGTTACCTGCTGTAGAATAGGACAGGTTATCGTTATTGTCAAGTCTAGCCTCGTCACTACTTCGGCCGAGGTTAGGCTCGGCACTTACTCAGTACATAGTGTCGGTTGTACTGATGCTACACTGCACTTCTTAATGTTGTGCAGATCACGCATCCGGACCCAGTGGACCGCATTGAGGGAGTCACCTTCAGTCCACCCAGAGCTTCAAGGTATACCCGCTGGCGTTCGTGGGCCTTGGTGTCTCTCCTACATTCGGATTCTTCATTGTCTTATTTTTCTCTTAGTCCCATGATAATTGTATATTTCTTTTCAGACTCTGTATTTAGCACTCGGTTTAGATAGTCAGTGAGGTTGTGACACCCCGGTTTTGGGATTTGCGATGTTGTCATCTTTATCATTTCATTATGAGTTTTTGAAGTATTATTACTTTTCCGCTGTAAAACCTTTAAAGTATTTGGGATGTTTCAGTAAAGGTTGTAAGTTAATGATTTGGGATATTTCGGTAAAGGTTGAAAGTTAATGATTCGGGATATTTCAGTACAGGTTTGAAGGTTAATAGCTTTTATTACTGTTAATGTCGTTTTATAGATATCAAGTGTTGTGAACGTTGGCTTGTCTAGCGGGTTCAATGTTAGACGCAGTCACATCCTGAAAGGTGGGATTTCGGGTAATGACAAGTTGGTATCAGAGCCCTAGGTTGCTTAGGTCTCACAACTCACGGACAACCTTGGTAGAGTTTGAGGGATCGATACGGAGACGTCTGTATTTATCCCTCAGAGGCTGCTAAGTTAGGATACTCCTCTTCTCTTCATATTCTGTCGTGCGTAGTATATTCTGTATACTGATCGAGTTTCTATCATATTCTCTCGCAGATGGCGAGGACGCGTGCTTCCCTTGGTTCCGCTCAGCAGCCCGACACTCCTGCTACAACTCCTACGAGGGGTCGTGGTCGAGGACGAGGCCATCCTAGAGGCCGAGACCGGGGCAGGGCTCAGCTCAGAGCAGCAGCCCCAGTGGAGGACCCTCAGGTCGAGTCTGACGAGGAGGTCCCAGTTCCGGCAGTCCCAGTTGGACCAGCACAGGGCCCAGAGGGGTTCATAGCCACCCCAGTGCTTCAGGACGCTCTTGTCCGTCTGGTAGGACTTATGGAGAGTGTGTCTCAGGCCGATCTTCTTCCTACAGCTCCAATGGGGGAGGTACCCAGACTCCTATTATTCATACACCAGAGCAGGTTGCCACTCAGTTTCAGACTCCGGCACCTCAGCCAGCCGGAGTAGCACAGCTAGGTATTGCAGCACCTGTAGCTGAGGGAGCAGCTATGTTAGCAGATGCGTTGTGGAGATTGGACAGATTCACCAAGTTATTCACTGCTACTTTTACTGGTGCACCGTCAGAGGACCCACATGATTACTTGGACAGTTGTCATGAGGTTCTTCGGAACATGGGTATAGTGGAGTCCAATGGAGTTGACTTCGCTACTTTTTGACTATCTGGCGCAACCAAGACTTGATGGAGGGACTACTGCTTAGCCAGATCATTTGGGTCTGCATCTTTTACTTGGGCTCAGTTCACAGAGGTATTTTTGGGGAAGTTCTTTCCCATTACTCAGCGAGAGGAT